>CAUYQU010043637.1:0-285879 GCA_963574635.1 Cheracebus regulus | reverse complement strand
GTGGCTCCTTCGCCGGGAATCTCCCAGTCTGTGGGCATCAAAAATTCATCTGCAATTGCGGCATCCACTCGCTCTCTGCGCTTTCACTGGGAGCTACAATCCTGAGCTGCTGCTACGTGGCCATCTTGGATCTCTCTCCCTGAGTTCATTTTCTTAACCATCTCATGTCACTTTATGATTTTACTAAGGGAGGTCCTGGAAAATTCAAGGAGTTGCCTCCAAGGTGCTGTCAGGGAGGGGAGCAAAGCCAACTAGTGTGATCAGATTTCCTATGGAAAGGGGATTCCTCTACACAAAAAGCCTGCACACAGACAGATGTTTATAGCAGCTTTCTTCATAATTGCCAAAACTTGGAAGCAACCAAGCTTTCTTTCAATAAGTGAATGAAAAAATAAGCTATTCCGTGCAATGGAATATTATTCAGTGCTAAAAGGAAATGAGCTTTGAAAAGATATGGAGGAAACTTAAATGTATAGTACAATCAAAAGGGGCCAATCTGTAAAGTCTACATTCTGTATGACATTCTGGAAAAGGCAAAATGATGGTAAGAGTAAAAAGATCAGTGGTTTCCTGGGGTTGGGGGCTGGGAAAAGGAAGAAGGGAAGAATTGGTGAAAGAGGATTTTTAGGACAGTGAGACTTCTCAATATGAGACTGTAATGGTAGGTACATTTGCTCAAACCCATAGAAAGGATAAGACCAAGAGTGAACCCTAAACTATGGACTTTGGATGACGATGATGTGTCAGTGTAAGCTCATTAGTCATAACAAATGTAGCACTCTGGTGGGAGATGTTGATAATGGCAGGTGGCTATTTATATGTGCAGGCACGGTATATGGGAAATCTCTGTACTACAGCTCCATTTTGCTATGAATTTAGATTGCTCTAAACAAAGTCTGTTAACAAAAAGAATGTCTTAATATTTCAATATTTGAAATCACATAGTATGTTGCATTTGCTACCTCTACTATGCATGTATATATGTTTATATGTGTGCATATACCTATATACATTTACACATATATATATAAATATGTTTCTGTATATGTGTATTACTGGTGGAGTATGTTAGCACAGTATGTGATGTGTATGCTACATGTGATTTTACATATATGGATATATGTGTATATTTATATACATGTGTGCATATGTGTTGAGACTTCAGTATATACTAGGCTCAGTACATGAGACTTCACTCATTTCAATTTCCCAAGACTCCCACAAGGTTGTTATCTGCCCCACTGGACCTTTAAGGACAGGGAGAAGATGGGTATGAAGGTTGAGGTCTACCCACATTGGGTCCCACTGCTTGGATACATCTGTATCTAGAATTTCTGGTGACCCCCTTATGACTGCCTGATACACCTGTATCTAGAATTCCTGATGACCCCTTGCTGCATAACTTTTATTAAACACTTTTCTCTTCCTATACTGGGAGCAGATGGCCTTTGATTACTAGATAGTTTGTTTCTTTAGAGCAGTTGATTAACTTCCAGCTTTCTTATTTGCATTCCTGTCTAAAGACATGTCTAGCCACCCTGTTTGGAAATAGGTGATCTCATGTCTCCTCAGCCGCATCTCTCCGGAAGGGACACATTTGAATGAGACCTTCATGATAGCTGGCTGAAGTTTCCTGACTTTATCATCAAATCCTGGAGGAACCCTCCATTCCACTGTTGCTTCTTAGCAGTGTGTAAAAGAACCATAGAGCCCTGTGCTTCTGCCAGGGAAGATATGACCAGGTCATGGAGACTCACTTGTGGGAAGCTGGTTTAATAGATACCTTCAGTGTCCTGGGAGGATGGGCTTGAATCCAAGTGAAGCAGTGGCGGGACATCCGACTTGATAGACTTTTGTGAGGAGAAAACAGCTTCCTAGGCTTTCGTTGGGGTTAATGAAAGCCTCTATAATTTTTATGTTTTTCTAGATGCTGATTAGTTTTCCTGTGCATAATTCTCCAAAATAAATTTAGGACCTCTAGGATTATTCTTACAACTCATCTCAACTCTGGAATTTTGGAGAAATAATAGGTTCCAATCTTTGGGTAAATGAAGAAAAGCCAGTAAGAAATGTCGTTGCCCACCCTGTTGTTTAGTTCATATTACTCAGACCAAGTTATTCCTGGATCACAAAAGCTGGCCCAGGAGGCATCATCTCTTGGCTTTCCGAAATGGCTTTTCTGCATTCTGGGGCACCAGTCCCTCTGTGGAAATCCATAAATAAGTTTGTGTTTAGAATCAGATTGGAAGGATTGCTTGTCCTTTCTTGTGAATAATGAATGAATGGATTAGAGCATCCCCTGTACTTTCTAAGGTAGCAAACACATCTAAATGTGGTATGAGATTTAACCAATGACAGACATGTCTAACTGGAGCTTAGGGGCTGAGTTAACATAGGACAGAAAGCTGACTTGTTTTGTGGTAAAGAGCTAAAATAGGAAAGACTAATAGGTTATGCTTATTTCTATTTAAACAAGCCATTTTACTAATTTCTGATTGGATATGAAAGCCTCAAGTTATTTTGAAAAGAAATAGCTATTTGCTGGTGGTAATTTCTTACTCTTCCCACACATAAATTCAGAAAACTTTGGATTTTTATTTTGCTTCCCCAAAGTAGCATCTGATTAACAAATTAAACAGCCTCATTTTTTTTTTAAGTTCAAGATGAAAAAAGAGTCAGAAGGAGAAAGTGAGAAAACCCACCCCACCACCATATTTCAACGTCTTTTATTTTCTACGGAGAGGAAATTCATTATCTGATCTTTGATTTCATTTATTTCAGTGCCTGTGCTGTGCACTTAGCGGAGCTGGCTTCTACCAAGATTGTATTCTGACAGGGTGATGGGGGCCGAGGCTGTGCGTGAGCGTTTGCTTTGCAAGGAGAAAATGTGTTTCCCCCTCCCTTTCATTTCACTCCTAAAGCCAGTGGTGGAAGAGGAATTTGCTGTTCTCAGTTGATCTGTCTCTATCAGGGCTTCTCCTTTGTATGGCCGCACCCCCTGTGACTGAGGAAAAGGGGGAGCACAAGTGTTTAACCTGTCAGAGCCAGTTCCCTGATTGTCCACACCAACTGTTCTCTGTTAGAGAGGGAACTAGGCGGTACGGGAGGTTATGCAGACTGGCCATTCTAGAATTGGCTGTCCCAGGGTGTGGCTGTGGCTGTGGCTGTGGGGTGGTGGGTATGAGGGGATTCTGAGGAACCTCTCTCCAAAGCAGATCAGGGCATGGTGGTAGCAAGGTGTGTTTTAGAATTTATTTTTATTAACCAAAAACCTACATTCTGCCGTAGCTTATTATAACCAAGGCAGGGGCTTGATAAAAAACGCTCTCTTCCCTAACTTTCTAACCCAGGAGCACTTAAGTTACTACTGCTCACTGAACGTGGCTCATCAGGATATCACATGGAAAAGGGCTTGAGCAGAAAGCTGATTCAGGTGCTGTTGGACAGAGAGGAGGAGTTGCCTTCCAAACACTCACACCCGTATCCATAAAACTCATTTCACTTACCACTGCAAGACCCTTGGAAGTTAAACATTCATGTGCTTGGAACTATAAACCGATTTCCCAATTCTAAACAGACTTTAGCAATGAGCCTTTTTCCTTATGGGCAGCTCTGCCATGTTCATGGTGAGGCTTCTAGACCAGACAAATTTGAGATTGTATTATTTCATTGTGTTGTGTGGTGTTCTGTCCTGTCCTGTTATTTTCCTTTCTCTTTTCTTTTCTTTTGTCTTTCCTTTCTTATTTTTAGCAACACCATGATAGTAAGAGGTAAGTTTTAAACGGTGACATCAATATTTGGGTCAAGTGGAAAATAACAATTGTAGCAACCACTTTAAGCCCGTTGCCTGTTATTTAGAATTTCTTCTCATAGGGGAAGCCATAGGCTGACCTTTATTTCACTATTTTGGAGTGCAATGAAGTTTCTCAGAGGTCAATTTATTTGCCCAAATAATTGTACAGCGATGTCCTGCCTGCATTATCTCATGCTGATTTTACGATAATAGTACTCAAATGTATTTGCCTGCTATTTTTTCCACAAGACTCCTTTGAATTCATTTAAAATCTTATTTTCTTTCACAGACAGCCTCTGCCTGTGGAGATATTTGTCTTATGCATACCCATTGTGTCTGGTTTTCTTTGTACCCAGGCCTTCTGCCTTATCTAGTAGCCCGACCTATCCGGACCTGCCCTTCATTAGGATCTCCCCACACCGGAACCCCGCTGCTGCTTCCGAGTCTCCCTTCAGCCCTCCGCATCCCTACATTAATCCCTACATGGACTATATCCGCTCCTTGCACAGCAGCCCGTCGCTCTCCATGATCTCAGCAACTCGTGGGCTGAGTCCTACAGACGGTAAGTCCAGGATGGATTCTGCTTCCGGAGATCACGCAGCCGCCTCCCCACCCCTCACCTGGGGCGTGTATAAAGTAGCCCTGATGTTTAGCAAGTGTTTCCCATGTGCCAGGCGCTGTACTTTGTGCCTTACATGCATGATTGCATTACAGTGTTGTAACACCTCATTGGTGGTGGTGTTAATTATCTCCATTTTCAGGTCAGAATAGCAGTGTGCAGTGAGATTTACTTGCAACCCAGCCATCCCATGGCTAGTAAGGGGCAGAGGTGGAATTCAAAGCAAAATCTTTCTGACCTCAAATCCCTGCTGGAAACTAGGGTTCTGTTCTGCTGCTTCACATATGATTAGACTGGCCCAGTAGCCATTCATGCACGTGTATGTGTAACGTGAGTGTTTTACTCAACTTCTGATGAACGCTTTTCTGTTCTGTGTGTCTGAGAGGCACATTTATACAGATGCATCTGTTAGAGCAGTGTTTCCCAAACTGTAGTGTGCCTGTGAATCACCTGGGGAGCCTGACAGAAGGCGATTCTGTATCAGGTGGGAACAGATGGGGCCTGAGATTCTGCGCTTCTCAAAACTTGCCAGGTGATGTTAGTGCTGTGGCTACCTGGACCACATTCTGAGTAGCAAGATATAAGAAAATATGATGATCCAGGGCTGTTGCATGTGCTTTCTATCCTTGGCCATGCCACATGAAAACAGAAAAAGAATGTGCTGGGAAAGGAAATGAGCTTAGATTTTATCATACTTGTTGCTCATTTTAGGCTCTCAAGGATCAAATTCCTGTTGGTTCTATTAGTCCCCCTATTACTTTTCACATGACTCTTCTTAATTGGAGCTGTGTATTCTCCTGGTGCCAACTTATAAACTGGTCCTCTGATTCAGGAAACGTGTTTTCTATCTCATGCACACATAGAAATTCACTTGCCCAACAATAACTGGAATCTGAATCAAGGTCCAGAATTGTATCACCTATTAATTGCAGGTAGCAGGCTGTGAATTCTTTGTAAGATATCAAAAGTCACCACTGCCTGTTCCACGTCAGAGAAACACCAGGCATTTCATTTCACTGAGCAGTGCTTGATGCAACTTCCATGCCCAATTCACGTTCTCCATGTAGGCTTCTTCCTGAGGCTGGGTGTGCATGGTGGGAAGCTGCATGAAGTGTCTCAGGAAATATCCACTCACTTGGGTTTTCAGAAATAGCTTTCCTTCAGCAACAGCCACTTTTTTTTTTATTCAGTGCAGTGAATTTACTAGTGAGTAATATGAATAGCTAAAGAATAAGTTTTGCTCTTTGAGCAGGACTCACATTTTATTTTATTTTGAGACAGAGTCTCACTTTGTTCCCCAGGCTGGAATGCCATGGTACAATCTCAGCTCACTGTAGCCTGGACCTCCTGGGTTCAAGTCATGTTCCTGCCTCAGCCCCCTAAGTAACTGGGACCACTGGTGCACATCACCATGACTGGCTAATTTTTAATAATTTTTGAAGAGACAGGGTTTTGCCATGTTTCCTATGTTGGTCTCAAACTCCTGAGCTCAAGTGATCTACCCACATCTGCCTCCCAAAGTGCTAGGATTACAGGCATGAGCCACGGTGCCTGGCCAAGTTTCAGATTTTAAAAATAATCAAATATAAGTTAGATTTTCTGCTTCACATTCTTGCAATTGAAGAACTGGAGAATCACCTCTATCAAGTACTTGGGAGTTGGTGGAAATGACTAACAAGGAGAATGGACTGAGGGAGAGAGAGGTTAGCTGACCATGAACTTGGAATTTGGCCTGGCTTGTGGAAATTTATTTATGCCCATGGAAAGTCATACCAGTAGTTAAACTACTGAAATCACTCTTATCATCTGCTTTCTGTAGCATTTGATGGGTATAAATAAAACGTTCTTTGACTGGTTGATTTGCCTTCCTTTTCTTGCCTCTCAAGAATCCAGTTAATACAATCAAATAAAGTAACATGACTAATATATCTCTTGTGGCCTAAGGTTTTTTTTCCTTAAATCTCTATCTTTACCATGTATCATGGATAAAAAGTATATGAAACAAATATAAAATGCCCACAAACCTATCGCTAGAGTGCTGGTATTTCTAGATAATAGTTGTGAAACTTTTATTGATTGAATGCTATTTGCTAAGCATGTTACATACATCATTTAATTTTTGCTCTGACGACTTCAGGGAGCCAGTTTAAATCCAGATCTCTGTGAGTCTGGAGGCCACCCTCAGAACTGCTACAATGTCTTGCTGCTTTTGCATGAAAATTGGCAGGTAGAAACTGATTATTATCCCGTTAGAAAGCTGAGTCTTGGCAGTAAATTGCTCCAGATTGATAGGTATATTTTCTTTTTGATTTTGTAATGAAAAAAAGGAAAAGAGAGCTTTTAAATTATGGAATGCAAAATTGTAGCTTATCATTCAGTTGTGTTATTAAAGCTCTGCTGCCTTTTTTCATACTGGTAAACCCTGACTTTTCATGTGAGTGAGAGTTAACTCAGACACTCTTGTCAGAAAGCTTACAGAAGTATTTTAAGTATGTCTGGAAAGATATCATAGTCATCTAAGTTGTCTACTCTTGTAAGAAATGCAAACATACAGCGATTTGATATAAGAAATGATTTTATTTGGGGAGGCAAATGTGGTTATGTACATATATACATTGTAATCATTCTGATTTATTGATAATTTCTTAGACCAACATCAAAAACTTCGTAATGCATTTCACTTTTTTCTATTCTTTTCCTTCAGTTTTATGTTCAAATAAAAGATGTCTAATAGACGTTAAGAGCACAATTTGAGTTAAAGGAGCTTTACTGTAATAAGCCATAAAAGGATTTGCTGATGTGGGTTGTGTGATGGGCTCTGAGATGCCTCAAGAGAAACTTCTAGTTGACCTTCTTTCACTAGTAACCACACATTTCTTGTCTCCTCCTAGCTCCCCATGCAGGAGTCAGCCCAGCAGAATACTATCATCAGATGGCCCTGCTAACTGGCCAGCGCAGCCCCTATGCAGACATTATTCCCTCAGCTGCCACTGCCGGCACGGGGGCCATCCACATGGAATATCTTCATGCTATGGATAGTAAGTAACGGGGCTGTTTTCTAGAGTCTTGGGAAATGGGAAACGCTACTACTTTATAAAACAGAGAGGAAGATACAAAGATTAGGTGATTGTGTAACTTGTCAATCTGGAGGAGAAAGTGGAACCACCACTATTTGGTGCTCTGGTTCCCTTGGTTTTCTAGAAGCTTCCACAGATTTGGACATCCTGAGACTCCTTGTTTAGCTCAAGGATACCAGTGAAATGGCAGCTGAAGGCAATTGTAATTGACAGTGATATACCAATATTAACTGGTCAAAAAATACCAGCCCATGTGACACAGTGAGATTCATCTCTACAAACAATTAAAAACTAGCTGGGTATAGTGGCATGTACCTGTAGTCCCTGCTACTCAGGAGGCTGAGTCAGAAGGATCTCTTGAGCCCAAGAGGTCAATGTGGCAGTGAGCCATGGTCATGCCACTGCATTCCAGCCTAGGTGGCAGGGTGAGACCCTGTCTCCCCTAACCAAAAAACTTTTTTCTTGCCATGATTATCTTGATAACAAAATAAGGAAAGGATTTGATATATGGATGGACTTCGCCCACCTACTCCTTGGTTTCATGGATTTTATGCTTTAAAAATTAATTTTAAAAAATACCTATTTTGGTTTTACATTTTTGCCTTAAATGATTTAGTTTGCCCCATATGTTTTCTTTACATTAAACAATTATATTTCACTAAGACCTTTTGTAGCTGCTGAATATATGAGAGGATCAGAATAGTTATTGTTAGTTACCAAATAGCTTATTTGGAAAAAATTAAAACCTTTTTCCAAATCAGAAGGGGCTACTTTTAGTACCTAGTGGTGGAATAAGATGAGATTACTTGATGCATGTTGCATCACTTATTTTGGGGTCCCTTAAGTGTGTAGTGATTTCTGTGGATTACTTATGTAGACACATAGACAAATAAGCCTATAATTACCTCTTGTCAGAGCATTCTGGAGCCCTCATCTCTTCAGATCCTTTAAGGACACATCTGTTTGCAGGGCGCTCTGAAGTCAACCTAAAGCATCATCCAACTCATACATCAGCAAAAGCCACTATCTTTGACTAGGAAAACAATACGACTTTGAGTAGGGCATTTTCTTGGAGTCTTGTTTGTTTTCCCTCGTAGCAGAGATTCACTTAGGCTTTTCCATCTACAATCTCTTTGGATTCTTCTGTGACAGAGGGTAAGCCTGTGTCAACTCTAGTTATTTAGTCCTGAGACTTGGAATAAAAAGAAGGTGATTGTTTCACACGGGGTAAAAAATCTACAGCCTCAGTCTGCTCACCACCCAGAACTACCTTTGTGTGTTTCTTTTTTTTGGGGGGGGGGAGGGGAGGGCAGGAAGCAGGACTAGGGAAGGGCAATGTGGAGAAGGGAGGGGTTGGGGGAGGGGAATGAGTGGGGGAAGGTTGAGAAGGAAAGGTGGAAGGGAGAGGAAAGGGGATGGGAAGGGGAGGATGGGAAAGGGGAGAGAGCAGAATTGGGATAGGGAGACACATCGGAACACAAAAGTGTGCTGCTGTCCACCAGGAAGCTCATTACCACATGGAAAGTAAAAGAAATGTGTTACATCTTCTGCAGGGGTTTTGTTGTTTGACTTTGTAGCGTAGAGAGCTTACATTTCAGATTAATCATCACCACATTTCAATTAGCAATTGTTGAAAAAAGGTTGCGTTATTATGCAAATCAGTTATTTAAAATCTGCAAATAAAGAATTAAAATAAGGGAGAATCCTTGGAAGGTCAGCCTGCATTTCTTTCCCTATTTGATGAGAATGTGTTTAGTCAGGCAGTGGCAGTTTTTATCTAAATAAAGGATGAAGCTACCCTTTTACTTTGTAAAAACTAATTAAAGGAATTTTAATTTGCCTGAGTATATGGTAAATTGATTGTCATTAAGTAGGAATTTAGATGTCCTATCATTCATCAAATAAAAATAAACCTCCTTTTTCTTTGTCAGAATTTCTTATTAGAATAGAGAAACAAAACAATTAACAGAAAGCCAGATCGGAGATATCTGTGTTAGAACAATAAGAATGCTCTGGCTTATATTTAAGAAGAAGCTGTATGATCAGTGAAGAACTGGGCTACTTCTCTTTCAGCTATTTTGAAAATGCTTACCTTGTCCCTTTTAGCAACTCCCTTCAACAGAGTATCCCAAATCACCGTCCCCAAATGCTGAGTTTCTCTTCTTTTGCTTGGTTATTAAGGAGTTGGGAATAACATATTAAAGGACTGGAAAGTTCTTAAGGCATTATATTCTTTTCCCCTAAAGCAGTTGAAGTAGCATTTATTAATAGTTATTTAGTTAGAATATAAAAAGATTACCCATTAATTTCGACCATGCAAAGAAGTGAAACACCGATCCTCAATTCCTACAGTGGATGTCCATCTGCAGTGGTAGATGGAAACCTGGGATCTGTCTGGTCACTCTGATCCCTTGTTACAGATATTTAGGACTTCTTAATTAGCACCACACTCAGTAAACTGGGTTCAATGAGCACCTGACTTTTATATAGTGGGCATATCTGGGTTTCAGCAAGATGTAGGGCAGAGTGTTTCTATGTAGCGTGTTAGGATAAACTCGTCTGTTTATGGTTCCAATTCTACCTCTCAGGGTTGGAGTGACCCTAAAAGATATGAGAGCAAGTACTCTCTATAAGGAATATTCTAGAAATGAGAGCCCCTGAAGACCACACTATTTATGTTGGTGGAAACAAAATTAAATAAGAGCCAGTCTTGGAAGGAAAAACACAGAGAGGAAAGAGTCCAGCCAGGCTGTAAGCAAGCGAAAGGGTTTCATGGAAGGGGTGAAAAGGTCTTGAGAGGTCCCTCACCCTCTTTAGAGGTTGTGAGGGGGATCTGAGGCTCTTGGTGTTTGAGAGCATCAAATGGGCTTCTTTGCATCACAATTAGTGATGTAAAAAGTTAGAGATTTTCTAGGGATGTATCAGGATGGATAACAGGATGTCTAGCATGTGCTGTCAACTTCTAACTGCCAGTGATCACTGAGTACCATTGAGAAGGGCAGTTGTTGTCCAGGATTGTATCGAAGTTGACAGTAAATCTGGTTTGTCCTTGGAGTTACTTGGAAGTGACATGTCTTTCTTCACTGAAAAACTTCCATGATGGAATTAACCTCTCATGGTGAGTAAATGTGAAGGGGTTGTGTGAAAGTTTAAGGCAGATGCCATTATAAAAGTAAGATGCTGGTTTAAATGCCTAAACATATGCACATAGTTGGCTTGCTGTTTTGTACTAACATTCTCTAAATCAGGCTATTCTAAATGAAGGAACTCATTTTAGATGTGCCAGAAAGAAAAATTTGAGTAGGTACCACATTCATCATTCAAGTTGGTTTTTAAGTTTTATACATGGATGGCACTAACTTACTAAATTTCAGCTTGTGGATTTTTTTTTCATTATTTGTATAGTATTGAGAATAGAGTCTTTCATATTCATCTGCCCTATTTTATTTAATTATCTCTAAGTATGTTGGATTGTTACCTTCTGTCAAGAACCATCTCTATTGAAAAAAATATTCCCAAAGAATTTTCTGGAAACCAAGAGCCTGGACATTTTTTTTTTTTAATTAAGAAAGATTACCTAGTACTTCAGTTTTTCTGGGTATTATAAAATTGCCATGTTCCTATAAACTGGTATACTCATTCTATGAGCTGTTAGAAACCCTTCATTTTACTTAAAACTAATCATGTTTGGTTTGCCTCTTACCTGGTGGAATCATACTCTCATTCTTTCATTAAACTTTAGTTTGATGACTCTGTAATGTAGATGTGACCTTCAAAAAGGCAGAATGAACCTGTGGGTCACATTCATCTCTTTGTCTTGAAATTCAGATCTCTAATATCTACCAAATTTGAATGCACATTGGCATTTAATTTTGAACTCTTCAGGAAGAAACTATTGTATTAAGTTGGGATGCATTTAAGTTTGAGTTACTCACCTCCAGAGTTGGATTCCAGATTAAGACTTCATCACTGGAATCTTCTTGAAGTTTAAAAATTCTAATAAATGTGTTATCCTTTATTGTGTCTGACTGGAGAAGCAAGGTCCAAAGAATTAAAATGCCCTATTGGCTCATTGTACCTCATTATCATGCTCGAAAGAGTTTCTCCTCCACCTTGGAAAATCTGTAAACAAGCAACATCCCCAGCTTTTAAATGTTTCTTGGGATTTATCCTCTTAGATGATGGGGAATGTAGGGCAGAAGTCCTCAACCTCAGTGATATTTGGGCCAGATAATTCTTTAATGTGGGGAGAGTGACCCTGCTACATTATAGGAGGTTCTGTAGCATCCCCAGACTCTACGCTCTAGATTCCAATAGCACCCCTGAGTCCTGAAAACCAGAATGTCTCCAGATGTTGTCAGATGTCCCTTCGGGGGTAAAATTGCTCTCAACTGAGAACCACTGATTCAGGGTAATTATTTAGAAGTTTTTTAGTAATGCTTTAAGTATACCATGGAGCAGGTAACTCTCGAAATCACTGGGCGCTGAGGGCATAATGGAGTTGAATTTTTAATCTTAGGATACTTTAATTCATTTTTTTCCTTTGGCTCATGACTTAAAATGGTGTGTATTGGGGTGGGGAGGGTGGTGTGTTGCAACTGTGGGAACCACTGTCTTTGTCGCTTGTGGTGAATTAATGATGGGAATATCTAAGCAGCCGTCAGATTCATAAATCACTAGAAATGAAAGGGATAACACATAAAAGTCTCTCCCTTTTGTTTAGCAATTTATCATTTTGCTTGCACATTAATAAACAGAGCTCCCCCGAGGTAAGCCCCTGGAAGATAAATATTTCTCCCTAATTTCCTCAATTGTAGCTAGTAGTTCACATGGGGGAGGAGAGGTGCTTGTCACCGCAAGTTGCCAGCTTCTTATCCCTCACTTCTTCCATGTAGGCGAGTAGCAATAAATAACCGGTATAGAGTCCAACTGCAGGTAATTAGGTCTGTTTTGTTTATATAACAGGCACCAGATTCCCCAGCCCCAGGCTGTCAGCCAGGCCGAGCCGAAAACGTACACTGTCCATATCACCACTGTCCGATCATAGTTTTGACCTTCAGACCATGATAAGGACGTCTCCCAACTCCTTGGTCACGATTCTCAATAATTCCCGTAGCAGCTCTTCAGCAAGTGGCTCCTATGGTCACTTATCTGCAAGTGCAATCAGGTATGTATTTTTCTGAATCCATTATGTGTTTTTTAAATGTAATGTCAGCCCTTGTCTGCTCCTGTAGTGATGCATTTTCAGTACCGACTGCCTATGAGGAAGAATAAAACCACATGATGCTGTGCCTATAGCGAGAGACAGGTCAGATATCACAATGAATTGCAAAATCAGTTATCGGGCCTCAGATTTTCTATTTGCAGACGTTAGTCAATAGCCCAGATATGAAAACAGCAGTTAATCAGTTATGATGAAATCCACTTCGTAGAGACAGTGAGTATGGCAAATCTTTTTATCCAGGCTTTTCCTTCTAATAATGTTCTCTAGAGAAAAACTGACTTCATACCTGGTTGTATGACGCAGGTACAGAACACTAACAAAATAAAAAGAGCAGTCATGGCAGAAGTCTTGTCCTACAACTCTTAAGAGAAAAGAGTCCATTGGGAGGGAGAGAGGAACAGCAGGGCTTTTTGTCTGATGAAAAATAAGTGCAGGTGACTTGGAAGGCGTCGTTATCAGAGGAAATCTGGCAAAAGAATATTTCTTTGTTTTTCTGTTAAGTATTTTTAACTTAATATGAAAGATCCCTATTTTGGCCACATACCTTTGTTAACCGTGGTTGGTTCCTTGCTTGGTGGAAAGTGTTTTGACACTTCCCTGCATGAAGAACATCATGTCTGTTCTTACATGTGAAGTTATAAGCACAGACTTTTGTAAACATGATTAACATAAAATATTTCTCACGGCTAATGATCAACTTGGACTGATGTCAATAAGTAGAGAATACAAGTAAGTTAACATACAAATTTTAGGTGAGTTAGCTGATCATTTATTGTTTGAACTAAGCCAGCTCACAAATGGTTATTTGAGACATAGAATTAGTACTCTGATCAATTAATTTAGCAATCCTGGTTATAAACTTTAGCTCTCATTTTCCCTAAACTTTTGCTAATAATTTAAGGATTCAGTTAGTAGCAATCTTTTTGAATTATAGTTTTGATAACTGTGAATAATTCATTGCTTGAAAAGTACATACTAACAAATGTTTTCACTAGCCTTGGTTTTAATAAGTGAGGTTTTGTTTGCTTCTATGAATGGGCAGTAGATTTCGTTGTTCACTGTTGGGTATTTCGTGGTAGATATACGTGTTAGGGAAACCTCATCAGTTCAGAAAAAGAACTGTTTGCAGTAGCAAAATACCCACATTTACTAAAAATAATGAATACCCTTGTCTTTCCCTAATGTTCTCCATTACAGTTTTATTTCTTTTCTTGTTCAGTTATCAGCAGTGTTCTTTGGTAGGTGAGTTAATATTTAAATGTGTTAAATCCTAATTTTAAATGATGTCATTTTCCTCGGCTTTTCTTTGTTCTTTTCATGTGGTCACTTAAGTGTGGAAACATGGAGAGCTGCAAGCAGCTGTGCTCACATGAGAACAGTGCGTGCACAGGGAGGGCTCCTGGGGCATTTTCCCGATTAACCACTGCAGTCACAAATACAGGCGTTAGAGTTGAATATATCTATGGTCAGATTCCAGCTTTGCCACCCACCAGCTATGCAAACCTAACTTATCCCTCAGCCCTTTGAAGTTCAGTCTTTACATTTGTAAACTACAGATAAGACACTCCCTGTATAGGAAGAAGGCACATTTTACTAAAGCTGGTGTGGATCTGCAATGGCAGGATGAGATTCCTACCTGAGGGGAAGTTTCAGGGGGAGCTGAGCTGGGATGGTTCATCCAGGAGAGGAGCCATCACAGACCTGTCTGTACTACGCTGCTCTCCATCCCAGTCTGGCCCTGTGGAAGCATGCCAGTGTCAGAACCTTGGCCTGCCTGTACCTGCACTCCCGGCAAATATTCCCAGGTCATGGACTGACATGGACTGGAGGTCACTTTACTGCAATTATGCAATTATTACATGGCATGACTAGAAGTCATAGCATCCAAGTAGCAGAGATGTGTCATACAGTGATATTCACAAAAATAGCATGCAAAATCACTTCATGAACATTCATTTATCTTGCTTCTATACTTTTTCTTGCGTCTTGCTCTCTGCCCAGCCCTCTTGACTTTTTATAGCATCTAAAGGACATAGATTATAATATGGTACAGAAATGGTCACGCTGCTATCTTTATTTATTCTTACCCAGCGTCCTGTCCTTAGTCTTTACAGACTTCCTGGTGTCCTGATATTCACCCAGGTAAGCTAGCGTCAGTACTTACAAGACTGTCAATCTGTTGACATGAAATCATCATTGCCCATCTTGTCTCCAAGGAGCTATATCATACCTCTTTATATCATTAGAGATGGAAGAAGAGATTCACTTAAAGACCAGTCAGGTCCTTGGAGGCTGTTACAGTTAGGTGACCTGGGCCCATTGTGTCCTCATTCTCTTTCTTGCCTTGAGACTTCTGATTGCATCTTTCCTGTCTCAGTACAATCTCTCCCACTTTAGTACGCATTTGTTATATTTTAGGACAACATGTCTTTTCTCACACATAGCAGGTAATGCAGAACTACCCAAGATGAGATCAGCTTCCCAAATAATGATTATAATCATTGTTATCATTGGCACCACTTGCCAGTTCTTTAGCTCGAGGAATGCTAGTGCCTTGCTTACACTGGCTCTAAGTTTCATTTTGTGAGATCAAAAACTGACTTCAGGAATAATCAGTTAGGGGTAGCACCAGAGTAGGACAGGGCAAGGGAAGGAAACAAGGAGATATCTGGGAAAGGTGGCTAGCTTTCTCAACAGCGAAAGGTGTGAGAGAGAAAGTGGACTTTAGGTGCGTTTAGTCTCTATGACCTGCTGAGTCACAGGGCAGGTGCAAGGCTCAGGCTCACTCACCATTCTCACATGACAGCTCTTTGGAAAAGCAAGTGGTGCTATTCTTTCTTCTTTTCTTTTTCTTTTTTCTTTCTTTCTTTCTTGTTTTTTTTTAGACAGAGTTTTACTCTTTTTCCTGGGCTAGATTGAAGTGGCGTGATCTTGGTTCATTGCAACCACCCCAGCCGCTGGGTTCAGGTGATTCTCCTATCTCAGCCTCTCGAGTAGCTGGGATTATAGGGGCTCGCTACCACACCCAGCTAATTTTTGTATTTTTAGTAGAGACAGGGTTTCCCCATGTTGGCCAGCGTATTCTCGAGCTCCTGACCTCAGGCAATCCACCCACCTGGCCTCCCAAAATGCTAGGATTACAGGCATGAGCCACTGTGCCCAGCCTTATTCTTGTTTTACACCTAAGCCCAGTGGGTCTTTGCAAGATGAAGTTAGCAAAGTTCCGTGCCTAGTAGGTATCAGTGCCAGCACTACAATTTCCTGCTTGTTAATTTACTCTAAACACACTTGACTTTCACACTTACATGTTTTCTGATACCTAATTTGCTGTTGGTATTGGCAGTGCATCAGTAATGATGTTTACATTTCTAAACATGTTATTAAATGTTTAAAGATACTCATTCGATATCTAAGAAATGCCATAGCTGTCTCCTTCACATCTATGCCCTAGTGCAAATGCTGTTCTCAAAGATGCCTGTAATAGCATTTACCACTATTTGACATTTCCATATTTACTTTCTCCTTTAGTGGTCTGCTATTCATTTATCTCCAATAGAACAGAAGCACCAAAAAGCAAACATCTGTGTACTTCTTGTCCCCACCCCTGTGACACCTGCATTCTCTCGTATTGACACCATTCAGTAAATAGTTATTGAGCGAATAAATTAAAGAGCTCTCCCAAGAGTAATTAGAATTCTCATCAACCCCTTATTAAAGTAAGTTTCTACATGGTAGATAAATAATTCTGGTTTTCTGAAAGTTGCAATCTATATGAGTGTTATGGTATTACCTGGCCGTAGATTGATAGATACAGAGACAGAGGGGTGGATACAAAATAAAGGATTAAAAAAGCAAATGCCTATTTTAAGTTTGTGTGTAGTTTTTGTGTTTATATATTTACTTAATAATCCAGACTACTATAAAAATATCGTGTAAACTAATATTAATTCACAAAAGCCTGTTGGCATATTATAAAAGTACTTGGTTATGTCAGATTTTAAAAAATGCATTGTCTAGACATACATGACAAGTCTTTTTAAATCTCATAATTAAAATAGCTTTCAAAAATAACTCCATGCACATTGCAAAGTATATTATAAAATTTTTTTGTTTCAAGAAGTTTCAGATTCTCCATCACCCATAAGACTCCCATCTAAGACTAGGTAATTTATATTTATCAAATACAGCCAGTAACCCCCCAATTCTACATAGTTAAGGCTAATGTTGTAAATAGCCAATGAATCACAGTAGATTAAAATAAATTACCTTTGCTAAAACCTTCTCCCTAGTAGGAAATTGAGCCACCACTGGAAGAGAAGGTGTTTAAAATGACCCCCATCTTCTGTCGTCTTCTGGCAAATGTAAATGGCATGAAGAAATGAGTACCTCACTCATTTCTAACCCATTGGGTATCACTCTCACTTTCTATTAATGGCTATATTGAGAGTGGCTTTATATTCTTAGTAGTTTTAAGTCTGGTGTGACCAGGAAAGAGATCTCAGTGAAAATGACATTCCCATGTTGCACATCACCCCACTGAGTGCCAAGATTGCCAGCTTCATGAGACTTTGCAGGTTTTTTCTGCTGCCAACACTGATGAGCTCAGCCTGCTGACCAGAGGGCAAGTTGTGCTTTCTGTCTTGTGTATCATCAGCCCTCTCCAACACTAGGACCCTGGAGTAAGGATGCATCTGGTAGGTCCACTGATGCTGCCTGAGGCAGGGTAGGAGTCCGCTCGGCCTCCATAGCTCCTTGGCTCTGTGTTTTGTAAACACCTTACTTAGGTTCGAGAAATAACACACCAGTGAATTGAGAAACATACTGAAGAACAGGTGAATATGGTGCCAAATTACCAATGTCTTTAAAATTCTTATTCCATCTTCTAAAAATTAGGAGATGACATTCCCTTCTCCCATTTTCAGTAAAATAATTAATACTACATTAAAACAATAGCTCTCATTTACTTCCTTAAAAGTAATTAACATTACCTGATGCAGTAGTTTTACATAGTATTTCATTTAATAATTATTAATTCTCCAAATATTTAGCTGAGTTTAACTCTATGTCAGTCACTGTACTCGGGGAATGGGGGCTACACAAATGCCTGAGAGAAACACAACCCCCACCTTCATGGAACTTATGGAAGGGAAAAGCCTCTAAGCATATACAGATGAATGAACACAGGAATGAATGAATGAACAAAGGAGCTTGTAAGTGTTCTCATCAGTGCTGTAAAGGAAATGACCCAGATGTTAAGAAAGAATAGCATCAAGGGCCTAATTCACAGAACTGGCCAGTGACTTACAGGACGATGACAAGCCACCCTAGAAAGCTTTCTACAACTTTCTACGAAGAAGGCCAAGCAGATGAAGGCCCTTAGGTGGGAGGAGTAGGGCATTGGAGGAACCTTCAGCAGATGACAGTTAAACACGGGTTAGCCAAGGCACAAGGTTGGTGACACAGGCAGGGGCCAGGTTACACCACAGCATCTTGGACCAGAGATCTAAGGGCAATAGGAAGGGCCTAAGATCTAGGGGCTTATATCTAGAAGAGCAGAGGTCTGAGGGTCTTCCCTGGAGGCCTCCACAAGGCTGTTTAATTTTACAGATGAGGAAACTGATGTTCAGAGAGGTTAGCAGGCTGAATCAAAGGCACTCAGTTACTCACATGGCAGAATCATGTTTTCCACCTGGTGGGTCTGAGTGTCCTATTTTTGTTTACCAGTCTTAGAAGTCCTCAATGAGAAGCATAGTGAAAAGGATTGGCGGGTAATACTATTTATAATAGAAATAATAATATCTGATGTTTTGAGGAAACTGACTATGCATAAATTAATATATGATTTTTTTAACCACGTCTAACATGCCTGATGAGCCGGATCTCATGTGAGAGTGTGTTACCACTGTTCACGTTGATGGAGGTCATGCCTATTTGGCTGCTTAATGGCAAGTAGCTTTTTAGCTTTTTAGATCACTTTCATAATGTAAAGCCTAATATATTTTTCTCCAAAGCATTAGTCAGAGAGCATATGCCCAAATGTAAATGGTGAGATACTTACTTAAGTGTATGTGGGTCTTTATTTGTGTACTCTATACTTCTGAGGCTGGGCTGGGTTTCCAATCAATAAACTTGCCCTGGGAACTTTTATAGATGGAAGTGGAAGCTTTATTTTTATTTATTTATTTTTTGAGACAAAATCTCACTCTGTTGCCAGGCTGGAGTGCAGTGGCACTATCTCGGCTCATTGCAACCTCCGCTTCCCAGGTTCAAGCAATTCTCCTGCCTTAGCCTCCCGAGTAGCTGCACTACAGGCGTGAACCACCACACCACGCTAATTTTTTTTTTTTATTTTTGGTAGAGACAGGGTTTCACCATGTTGGCAAGGATGGTCTCCATCTCTTGACTTCGTGATCCACCCACCTCAGCCTCCCAAAGTGCTGGGATTATAGGCCTAAGACACCATGCCCAGCCTGGAAGCTTCTGTTTTTCAAATAGAAAAACAGAAGCTTCCAGGTTCTATTTTCTATCCTTCTCAAATAGAAACATATGCACGTATGTGTGTCCCTACACATATACAAGTAATGATGGCTGTTGGCCCATTCTCTGCAAAACTGGGGAAAAAAAGTTCTTCAAATGGCAGCTATTATTGTGCAGCAAATTCCACAGCTGTAACCAGAATGAGGATGACCTCTTAGTGCAACAGTCACGAAGTAGCCAGAATATTTGGCTATGATTTGAATGTGTCTCTCTCCCCTCTCTTTTCTTGAAATCCGTTTCCCACATTCTGGTACCATGTTACCTCAGTGTTATCTCAACTCGTCAAAACAGGAGTTGCCTGACTTGACTTCCAGTATTGGTTTCATTAGCAAAAGAGTTAGGAGAGGTGGGATACTCATTGGATTCATCTTCAGCCTTTAGAAAACTAGGTTTGTTGCAGCATGAACTTTCTTAATTCCAGTGCCCTGATCTAAAGGAATACATCCTGATACTATTTCTTGAGTTTCTTTTAAGGATATTGAAAAAAATTCAAACTTGAATGAAATTTAACCACCAGGCTGGGCATGGTGGCTCACATCTATAATCTCAACATTTTGGGAGGCCGAGGTGGGTGGATCACCTGAGGTCAGGAGTTTGAGACCAGCCTGACAAACATGGTGAAACCCCGTCTCTACTGAACATACGAAAAATTAGCCGGGCATGGTGGTTGACGCTTGTAATCCCAGCTACTCGGGAGGCTGAGGCAAGATAATTGTTTGAACCTGGGAGGTGGAGGTTGCAGTGAGCCGAGATTGCACCACTGCACTCCAGCCTGGGCGACAGAGTGAGACTGTGTCTCAAAAATAAATAAATAAATAAAATATAATAAATTTAACAAACAAGGCAACTGGAAGAAGTGTTTATAGATGGCTGGTAGACAGAGTTGATCTTACATTTATATTTACAAGGCATTGCCCAAGAATCCAGAGGTGCCACATATTCATTACTCTTCACATTGGACTGAGAGCTGGTGCCTTTGTGATGGAGCCTGATTACCACCCACGCCTGGGCTTCCTATGGCTAAGTTCTCTAATGCACCGCCTGCTTGCCCAGCTGTGCATGCCATGCTGGGTCATTGAGAGATTTCAGAGATGAACCTGGAAACTGAAGAGCCTTTCTTCCTGCTCAGCTTCCCAAATCCTCCTGTGCCCTTTCCCCACATACATCGTATGCTGGTGCAAAAACCCTGGCACTGTGATAACATGGGAGTGAGATACTCCATGGCAACTCTAGGGAAAAGCTGCAATTTTAGGGAAGAGTTAAAAATGTCCTGTGGATTGAAATCATCAAACAATAAATAGTAGCTTTTACTTACTTTCCTCAATTGTTTTATTTATTTTTATGTAAAAACAAGTCTCTTGAATATTATAATCAGCTCTTATTTACCATTCCAGTTTAAAGGGCTACAACAAGCTGTATTATGGCTGCTTTATTTATAGTACCATTGTTAAGGAGTCCAGCATATCCCACGTGCTCTTATTCCCTGCCATATATAGAATTCCTGAAGCATTTAAAAAACATAGGCTTTTCTCATATACTATTTTAATTGGGTTTTATCCATTTGATTTGAATATTAATGACTTTGAAGTGCCTATATGTATAGTAGGGTGAATAAATGTTTAATGGTTGATTCTCTACAATATGAACTTATAGTGTTTCCATTTTATATATCATTTTGGGAATAAATATAAATTGGTTTAGCAGATGGATCACAAGGGTCTCTGTACAAATGTTGACTTACATCACTTCCTTGGTGTGAAAAAAAATAATATTTATGGTGAAATTCAAACATGATTATGCATTTTCAAGTTTGATGTATTAATTATAAATTATATATAACTTTCTGGTTACAAATAATTAGTTTTTCTTCGGAAACATAAATGGGATTTGTATAAAGTACTCAGTTAAAACTTGCTGAATTAATGAATGAGATGCAGTGTGTAGACTTTAGCACATTTATTTTGGTTGCTTAACAGTTTTCCTTTTACCTGTACTCCATTTAGCCCTGTTGGGTATAGTTTTTGAGATTCCTGGAAAGGAGACTTCCATGTAAGTGAGGTGTTACTGTGTTGTTTACAGTAATGCTGAGAAACAAGAACTGCTTTGCAAAATTTGATTGCACTTTTAGGAGAATTGACAAAACCTTGTATGTCTGATTTCTGATGTATATTTACATCAGAAATACTCAGCACAGTGCTCAGTATTAAGATGAAACTGACTGAGAAGTTATCCTTATTTACACAGGCTCTGCATCCAGTGGAATCACTTTTAAACTAACAACCCAGTGACCATACATCTGCTCTGATTCATAAGCTGTCTAACATCCACATTTTTCTTCTTGTCTACTCTTTAGTAAAATAAAGGGCAATTTAATTTTTAAATAAATTTATTTTGGCTGTATAATTGTTGCTCCAGAAGAGTGTTTCTCAAAGTGTATTGTGAGGAATACCAGTCTGTAGAAGCTCTTCCACATCCTGCTGCCAGCTGTGTCTGGGGTGGACATTAGGAATGCGCAGAGAAGCAGGCCTGGGCTACGCTCCCAAGAGTTTGATGACCTTGGTACTACTTTCTCTTTCCCTCCATTGCGCTTACTCACCTCAGGAGGCCTCTGACTGTGTGGTTGCTTGAGAAGATCTAGGCCATCTGATACTTTCTTTCTACTGATCTTATTGACTAAATATAGATAAACAGTTATGAGTCACATTTTTATAAATGTTTGTTGTTGTCTTAAATTACCCCATATTTCATGTAGTAATTATTTAGAAACAAAAGCTATAAAAGTATTTTTTTAAATAATAACATATTAATTGTTGAATACAGAGAATCAGAATGTAAAATTAATCTCTTCTGGTGACTTATTGGAAAGAGTGGGGCGAACAGAAACATGGAGTCCATGAGGGTGGGAAGTGCAGGTACCAAGGTTTTGACTGTAGGTTATGTCCTGCTTTAGGGAAGGCATGAGAGATTATTAAAAATTTCAACTATAGGCCGAGTGAGGTGGCTCACACCTGTAATCCCAGCACTTTGGGAGGCGGAGATGGTCCTATCACTTGAGGTCAGGAATTTAAGACCAGCCTGGCCAACATGTTGAAACCCCGTCTCTACTAAAAATACAAAAATTATCCAGGTGTGGTGGCACATGCCTGTAATCCCAGCTACTTGGGAGGCTGAGGCAGGAGAATCGCTTGAACCTGGGAAGTGGAGGTTGCAGTGAGCCAAGATTGTGCCACCACTGCACTCCAATCTGGGAAACAGAGGGAGACTCCATCTAAAAAAAAAAAAAAAAAAAAAAAATTCAGCAATAGTATCTATTTGTGGTAAATTTGTAATTAATACATGAACTATTTAGGAAGATTCTTGTGTAGGGCCCCTAAAAGTAGAATTTACCTTTTGTTTTTAATTCTGATCTCTTTAAGCAGCAAAGTGTGTCCTGTGCCATTGAAGTGCCACAGAAGGAAACAGATGTAGAGGCTAGCTTTGTTTGTGTAATACTACTTTGCAGACATGTTGGCAAATTGTAGTTTTCAGAGGATTTTGAGATGAGATGATGATCCTCAATTGTCCGGGTGCCAGTGATGTAACCACAAGTGTCCTTGTGAGCGGGAGGCAGGAAAGTCAAGTTAGGGTCGGAGGAGGAGGAAGGGGAGGCCTGAGTGATGTGGAGCCCTGGGCCGAGGAATGTAGGCAGCCTCCTGGAAATGGAAGAGGCAGGGAGCCTAGACCATCCTGAAGAATACAGCCCCACCGGTGCATTGCAGACTTCTGACTTCCAGAACTGTAAGGTAATAAGCAGTGTGTTTTAAGCCACTCAGTTTGTGGCCGTTTGTTGCAGTGGCAACAGGGAACTAATGGACAATGAGGGGGAGATTCAGCGACTTGTTGACTCAGTATTGCACATCTGCTCTGCCAGGCACGGTACCCAGCCCCACTGGACCTTGCCTTCTAGATGGAGAGACACAATGAGTTTTAGAGAGCACTGCATGCTGCCATGAGAATAGAATTGTCACGCCGTAGAAAATGATTGAGCAAGGAGGAGCAGAGAGGGCTCGTTTGGATGGGGGCATGAGTCTAAGAATGCATCTCTTGGGAGGTGACGTTTAAGCTGGAACCTGAATGTGAAAAAGGAAGTGGGCATGCTGAGCTCTGGAAGCCAAGGGTTCCAGGCAGGGGATGCTGTGAATGCTGAAGGTGCAGAGGAACTCACGCTGTGACATGAAGCAAAAGGATGCAGGACTCCCCTCTGCCACGGCCCTTCCCACTTTGATTTAAAGGAGGAGGCTGTGGTGGCTCAGGTTTTCTTATACCCCCAGTGGGAAGGCCTCAGGAGATTCTTTTCATACCTTGATCTTGCCCAAGAAGAGTTGAGGGTGTGCATGGGAGGCATCCTTTTTCATGGGCATTTTGTCTGTGACTCTTGACATCCATGTGCCGTGCCCAGTCATCGCCCGTCCTTGGCTCCAGCACTCTGCAGGCAGTGTTCTGAGAGCAGAGGAGCCTTGAGTCCCAAATCTGTTAAGTAATACTGTGTCAGAGCTGAGAACTAGTTACTTTTGTCATCAAATTCTAAATTGGCTTTGTCATCTGGAGTGGAGCAGCCCTCTTGCGCACAGTCCCTGGCAGGAGCAGCAGCAGAAGGCTGAGGGCCAGCTCTTCTGGGTCCAGACAAGCCCCATACCCTGCCCTGGCCCAGGTCTGTGCATGAGGAGGAGGAGAGTGTTTCTGTTGCTGGCTTCGTATGAATAAACCCTGAAGGCTCACAGTCACTGTCCACTCTGTGTTCTCTCATAGCCCTTGCAATCTAATAGTTGATGTGGATTTTGGAGAACATTTATTCCCATCACATGGTTTTACCAGCAAAAATGTGGGGGCCCCGAATGGGAATATGACCAAAGCTTGTCGAGAGCTTTCAGAACCCCTACCCCTGCACCCCAAGAACAAGGAGGATTGTGGACCTAGGAAACTGCAGTGGGAATGCTGAGCCTTGTTTTTGTAGGGACATCTCCTGCATCTTTTAATTTTATTTATTTATTTATTTTTATTTTTATTATTTTTGAGATGGAGTCTGGCTCTGTCACCCAGTCTGGAGTACAGCGGTATAATCTCGGCTCACTGCAACCTCCACTTCCTGGCTTCAAGTGATTCTCCTGCCTCAGCCTCTTGAGTAGCTGGGACTACAGCTCGGCACCACCAAGCCCGGCTAGTTTTTGTATTTTTAGTAGAGAGGAGGTTTCACCATGTTGGCCAGGCTGATCTCGAACTTCTGACCTCAGGTGATCCACCCATCTTGGCCTCCCATAGTGCTGGGATTACAGGCGTGAGCCACTGCGCCCAGCCTCCTACATCTTTTTTAAAATGCACCTCCCCTATCCAACTGTGAACACTTGTGAGTTGCTTATGTATAAAATCAAGGGCATTTTTTGCGTTGTGAAATGTTTTTTGAAGGTTCTCTATTTTTAATTAGGTACTGACTTTTTAAACCTGCAAATGTCGTGCCTCCCAGAATTAGAAGTGTAAATGACCTTCAGGGACCCTCTCCCAACTCTGTCAGTTAATCCAGGCTCCTAGAACCCTGGAAAGGTGTTTGAAGATGCCCATAAAGTCTGTGTGCCTTGGTGATTATATGTGAAGTGGGTTATTTTGGTTTTTGTTTATTTAATGAATAGAATAACGTAGTCACACTTAGTAATACTCATTCACCCAAAGGACGGGGGGCTGCTAAATCATTGTGTTTTTTGATGAATGGCTTGTACACTGAAAAATAAATTGGACAAACTGGCATAGAGCTCAGTGAACATGAAATCAGCTATTAGAAGAAAGCTTGTGAACAAATTCTGAGGCAGATATGCATCTTTTGATTAATGCCCTATCAATCATCCACACAGCTACTTTAGCTAAGTCTTGCCATAATCATTCATGCTTGCTTTTGGAAACACTGGCAGCAACTATAACGCCGCAGAAACGGAATATTACTACTGATTTCTCCCTAACTTAGTGTGAACAATGACTGTTTTCACCATGTTTCTGCTTTCCTTTATTAAAGAAATACAATGCAGAATGAAAGGAGAGTTCCTCAAAGCCTGGTGAAATTCTCCTAGGGTATTCTTAATGATATTCAGTCTTAAATGGGCAAGCTATTGTAATGTAAGGTTCTCTGTAGGAATAATAGTAATGTAATCCCATTGAAGCTGCCTGTTATGGATTGTAGTCGAATAGGCAAAATGTAGAGTCACATTAATGAACAGAGTATATCTTTGGAATTATTACTTAAAGTTGTTGAAATGGTTTGAATTTTGTTATTGTAATTATTTTATTCTCCGTTAATGCGCTTAACAGCCATAGTAATTAACCCACCAGATTGGAAATTTGCATGAGTTCTAACTTTGACTTTACAAGCAACCCTGATCCTTTCTGGGTATTACACAGCAGGATAGGGAGAAATAGATACACACATATATATAAATATTTTTTCACTGATTATTTTTTTAAAAAGAAATTTCCATGAATGCAATTATTAGTTTTTCACAAATTTTTAGGCCATTGGCAAATTCCTTAAGAACACTCCATTCTTTTAAGAGGATTTGATTCCAAAACTATGCTGGCACAAAGAATGATTTGGCATTGCCTGCTAGTCGAGAAATCTTTAGGTAATATCACTGCTTCCTCAGGACTTACTGTAGCCTGGGAAATAGTGTGGCATAATAAAGTAGTGACAGGCATTAGCATGCATAATGGGCTTTAATAGACATTAAATGCTGTTTAGCTAGAAGAGGCAGCAGTGCTTTCCCACTGGAATATTCCTTCATCGAAGCCCATTGATCACTGATTTCAGTGGAGAGAGGTTAATCCATCAGCTTCTGTAACCAGACGGCACTGATGGAAATTCTTTAGGTGGCATTCTGGATGAACCAAGCTTTCCATCTTTACAAACAAATGAGTGATATGACAAGCATGGTGTTCAAAACACATTTAACCAATTGATTTTCTTTCCTCTTGTAATAAGATCTGGAGACATATGAAAGCGTGCGGTGTGAGCTAAGATTAAAGGAATTGCTCCATGCACAGGAACATACGGAACTGAGAGCCAATAAAAGTCCTGTAAAGCATGTAGTCACCCATTCTCTTTTTTATATAAAGTTTGTTATTGCAATAAATAGTTATTATTGAGCCGATGCCTTTTATTTCCGTTTTTGCAGGATCTTGTTTCATATTTGCGTGTATGTGTGCATGCACATGCGTGTCTCATCTCAGGGCTCATCTTTCTCTTAGAAGTTTTCAAGATGCCTGGCAATAATCCTCCTTTCTCATTTTAACAGATTTGATTTGGAATGGTAAAATTATAAACAGAAAGCTGCAGATCCTGTGTAGTGTCTGAGCTCGGCATTTAACTGATGGTCTTCTTTTATTATCTCCCCTGCACAGCCCTGCCTTGAGCTTTACCTACTCTTCTGCGCCCGTCTCTCTCCACATGCATCAGCAGATCCTAAGCCGACAGCAGAGCTTAGGTTCAGCCTTTGGACACAGCCCTCCACTCATCCACCCTGCCCCAACTTTTCCAACACAGAGGCCTATTCCAGGGATCCCTACGGTTCTGAACCCCGTCCAGGTCAGCTCCGGTCCTTCCGAGTCCTCACAGGTGAGAGGGACGGGTTGATGCACCTGGCCGTGCTGGTCAACTGAAGGTGGGTCAGGCCACCATGTGAGCCGTTAAGCAACATGGCACCTCTGTGTTCTCACGGCCTCCATACGGGCATCCTGCCTTCTTAATGCTGAGGTCTAGTCTTCAGCTTGGTGGACATGTTGTATAAATGCTCCTCATCAAACAATAGCTTCTTCCCCCAGAGTCATTTTCTCATGGGCATAGCAGCAGGCTGCTTGATAAGGTTTCACTGTGACCTGGTGCCATCATAATCTGCATCCCATGTCACTGCAGCCTGTGGATGAATTGCTCTCATTTGGTCACTGTTCACTGCCACTGCTAACAGTTGTGACTTACCACCAGGTAGTACTTTAGAGTAAGACTAAAACTGCTTTGCCCTGTGTTAACTGTTGCCACTTTGATATTGTTTGGAGAAGAATCTGGATGCTCTAATTAAAGAACTTCACAAACGGAACGTGTTGGTCTTCTATCCTCCTCACAACTTTGTTCTTTTGAAATACACTGTTGGAGCTTGTTAAAGCCTAGGGCCTCAGCTCCATTCTTCCAGCTTTTAAAAGCCATAGGGAGTTTATACTCATGAGTTTAAAATGAAGAGCTGCCGCATGAACGTATTTTCTAGCTTTGAACACGTTGTCTGAACTCCTGGGATGGGAGCATTATCAGAGTCGTTGCTTTATTGCCAAATAAGCCCGCTTGTCCTGAGTTGCAGGTTTTAATTATGGTACTGCTTCTTGTTGATCAAAACCTTTTTGTCTCTGGCTCTGCAAATGTGACCAGCAGAACAAACCAACGAGTGAGTCTGCAGTGAGCAGCACTGGTGACCCGATGCACAACAAGAGGTCCAAGATCAAACCCGACGAAGACCTCCCCAGCCCAGGGGCTCGGGGGCAGCAGGTAGGACACACAGGCTGCACAGGCCAGCATCCACTCCTCCCGAGACGGGTGTCTTTGGGCCACTTCCGCTCCCCCTTCCTCCCCAGTCCTGATGTCTTTTCGTGGCGTTTCCTTGCCCACTGCATTGTTGACCTTGGCCATACTCGACATGGTGAACAAAAGGCTAGGTATGGAGTGACTCCGTTGTTTTTCTAGCTCAAAGGCAAACATAGGCAGTGCAGGAAGCCATGTGGGGAATTCCTTCTTGACAGTTTAGGCAGCTTAGGAGTATAGGCAACTCTAGTGAATAGAGGAAATGGTTGCATTAATTTGTTGCTGGCCACAGGTGAGACCAGGCGTCAGTCCTCATCTGTAATCTTGGGTCTGAATTACTGAGCTCCTGCACCACGCCTGAGCTGTGGCAGATCTCCTGATGGCTCCTGTATCAATTGTGTTTTTTATTTTTTCTTGTTTTGCTCCTTCCTGCTTTCTAGGAGAGCCGTACGAACCAGAAGGGATGAAAGTACAAGTAACCTAAGGCTAGTTAGATTCTGGCCCTCAGCCCCAAATTCTGAAAGCAAAAATGTAGGAATTTCCATCTGGACTCCGCCTCTAGTCACTTAAATCCTCTAGGCCTCAGTTTAAGGATGTGTAGGTTATACCCATAATATCCTCTCATAGGGCTCTCTGCCTGATGCAGAAAGGAGCTCCGTGACTGCTAATTCCTCAACATAGAGCTTGGACAAGAATCCAGACGTCCACAGAATCTGGACCTTGCTGTCATCAGGCTTCTCCAGCCCAAACCTCAGAGAACTTGCCCAGATTTCCTTTTCTGCAAGAATGTGGAGGCTGGAGTAAATTGGTGTCCCAGGTTCTGAAATGGAGCTTTCTTCCTCTTGCATACTGCCAGACAGCAACAACCTTCCTGGTTACACTTCAGTGCCTGCATACGGTTTTTATCATCTAGCCCTGGCTTGAGACCTGAATCTACACAAGATGAATTCTCAGAATGACTTGTATTTGCCTTGCTGTGAAGCTGCCTCGGGGGTTTAGGAAGGACTGTGCCCCTGAGCTTTGATGCAATGGCCCCTGGGCCTTGGCTAGTGAGCATGTCCCTAGAGAACAGAGGTTGAGTCAAGTGGGCATTTTCACTATAAAGTCCACAAAAGTGCCTCATACAGTCTCCAGCAGCAGGGAAAACACAATTAGAAGTACTAGTAAATGATTTCCCTGTATTACAAAAAGTAAGAATAAATAAATTAACACACTGAAAATAATTAAAACAACTAAACAAAACAGAAGTAGCAGTCTTTTGGGTAAAGCCCTAATTTAATGTATTCTCTTATGAGTTTTGTTTTGTTTGATTTTTGTTTGTTTTCGTTTTATTATTTATTTTTTTAGATTACATTAGGCTTTATTTTCAGCTTTGTAATCACAGAGGCAAACTTTGGCCTCCACTTTTTATCATCATTTTGACAGGCTGTTGCCTTGAATCACAGGTTAAAACTCTCAGAGTGTATTTGGTAAATCTGAAAACGTGCACAGAAATGATTTTATTGCTTGACTTCTTCAATTCATAAAACCCGAGACCCAAATCTAAATTGAGTTTTTACTTTCTCTCTTGTCTTCCCTCCCATTGTGTCTGATTCTCCCCCCTTCTCTGTTCCCTCCCCCAACCCTCCTCTTTCAGGAACAGCCCGAAGGAACAACCCTTGTCAAGGAGGAAGGGGACAAAGATGAAAGCAAACAGGAGCCTGAAGTCATCTATGAGACAAACTGCCACTGGGAAGGCTGCACGAGGGAGTTCGACACCCAAGAGCAGCTTGTGCACGTAAGTGGATGACATTCAGGAAAGGGGCTTTACAGCTCTGTGACCCTTTCCAGGGAGGTTGGCCTCTCTGACCCTGTGCTGAGTCAAGTTTCTTAGTGAGCCGCACTGCGAACTGGAGAGGGCTTTATGACTTTCTGAGAATAAAGAAAATTCAGAGCCATGGTGCTTGACCTGTTCAGTCAGCTAAAGCTGAGTGTAAAATTCAATAAAGTCTTCAATAGAGAGTGTAATGACTCTGATCCTGTAAGCCAGAAAACACTATTTTGAGTTAGCGACTTTGATGGTTATTGAGTAATAGTAAGCTGGACATGAATTATGATTAACCTTTTAACCAAGTTTGATTCCCTTTCCAAGACCCGGTAACAACGGGAAAAATGTGGAGGTGGGGGATTCCTTTTTTCCTCTCCCAAACCCTCAAAGCCTAAGAAGCTGCCATTATTTTAAGCTGCAGTTAATACTCTTTATGAGCTAGGTAGCATCATTGCTTGGTTTGAGGCCAGCCCTTGTAGGGTTAGGAGTTTCATGGAAAAAGTTATATGTGTTTTTAAATGTATTTAGTGATGGATGTTTTGGAAACTGCAGCACGGTCAGATCGAGAACCACACCTCCTCTTCCAAACCAGGTTCAGAAAATTTTACGCACTCTCCTGCGTATCATTTCAAATGTGCAGTGTGCACACAGCCACCTCCCTACCACCATGCCTGATTTGTGATACTCCCTTTCCAAAAGTGCTTCACTGTTCTTGGCACATTCTTGAAGGCCAATGGAGTTTTCCCTGGCAAATGGGACCAGGAGTGGCTGATATGGAAGGGCATTTAGACGATCAAGAATAAAAAGATGCAAGTGCTGCAGCTCCTGGCAGAAGTACAGGGTCCTGTTGTGGCATTAAGTGTGGGCAGTTTTTTAAGCTTTGAATACGATGAAAAATTGGACAGAGTAGCATTTGTTGCCATTCCCCCCTCCTGTTCTCTCTCTCTGTCTCTGTCTCCACTTGCTCTTTCATGATCCATTCTATTTTACAGTAACTATACTTTTAGGTAATTCATGTTTCTTGATAACCCTCCTCCGTTTAGATTAAACACTAAAATTATGAAGTCCCTCTTACACCCCACACATTTCATAGGCAATGTGAGCTCTTAATATATTGTCCTGCAACTTGGCCCATCCTATGTAATGTATTCCACGCATCGCAGTTACATTGTAATGTTAAGCACATAGGTTGCCAGATTTTGAGCTCTGTTCTACACAGAATGCTTTGAGGATTTTACATGACGTCGTCAGGGTTCCTCCTCTCCATTTCTTTTTAAATCATGTCTCCTGGTAATTGTATAGAAAGAATTATAGATTTCTGAGCACAGCCAAAAAAAATCAGAAAGTCAAATGTTTTTAATTAAGGTATATTTCCAGAATTTTTCCATGAACTTAATTTCATTATTTCTCCTTAATTTGATGCAAGTGTTATTTTGAAGCCAAGCCTGATCCTGACTTAATGGCCCTTTATTTGTGCTGTTTTAATGGAAATCACAAAGACATTGGAATTCCAAGGGGGATAAAAGTTTGGAATACTTGTTTTAGTATGGGGAAATACTCCCAAAGAGTAGCATGTGCTGTGCATATCCTTAGTGATACAATGAGTGAACGACAAACATGAAGAGAATTGTTTGTGCAAAAGCTGCCATCGTAGAAGAGATGCTGGCAGGGCATCTTGCTTTTTAAAATATCCTGAGGGTGACACAGTCTCATGGTGCTGTTTTGGAGGCTAAGTCATTGTACTTTACAAGGAGTGTTGGATACTGGTTCAGTCATTATCAAATCAGGAATGAAATTAGAGCTTATTTTAAGTCTACATTTAAAATGAATTGTGCGCCCCATAAGAGGCAGGGTTTGAAGTAATATTTCTTGGAGTGTGGTAGTAACTTAACCCTTTCGCAGCCTAAGTATGGTAATGTGAAAGCTTTTAAAAGATGGTGAAATTGCAGGTATTTGAATTTAATCTTGGTGGCTACTGGTCTCTATGATGTTTTAATAGAGAGATCTGAGTAGTTTTAAAGGAAGGCTGCTTAAAACCACCAACTAAATGACCACTATGCTGTTTTATCGAAATGGTCTTTAAAAAATATGAAGGTGTACATATACAGTGGAATACTTTAATTCCAGATTAACCAGAAGAAATTCATGTCAGAATTAGAAGAAAATCCAATATATTACCTTTATGATATTAATTTTAGTCTGAGACAAATTATATGAGTAAATAAACTTAATTAAATGAATTAAGAATTATAATTTACCACAACATAAATACGGAGACTAGTTTATATCACTTATTTTCCATCTTTTTACTTACTGTGTAAGGTGCAGAAATCCCACATTTGCATGTTTAAATTGACTCTACATTGCATGACATGTGTGTACCTTCTTACTTATAAGTATAGCCAGCAGCAATAGTGGTGGCCTGGTATAGAATAGGTAGTGCTTTACATTATGTTGATTGAAGGAATAGCTACTTCAAGTCCGCCTAATTACTTTGGTGGTAGAATAAATACCAGTTACAGAAGCGACTTTTTTTACAGAGGGAGGCATTAACAGTCTCCATTCCTGTGACTTTCCTTGGAGAGAGGACATTTTGTAAATTAGTTGAATTTTCATGCCACATACAACCAAGAGGCAAGGTGTTAAACCATTCTGATGCTCTGCCTTATTTATAGCCATGACCCATTCTTTTTCCCCCTCTTACAGTTAATAGAAAGATTCATGATTCTTCATGGTTGTCTATCTAGTGTCTGACAGTCCCGACTGCCTGCTAAAGCAAGTCACTATCTATAATTGATATCCTTCCGGGGAATAGGGTGCTGGCTGCAATTGAAGGGCTTTGCTGAAAGCTCTTAAATCCTGACAAGTTCTCCCCTTGTTCTGGTTCAGTCGTTGAGCTGCACGGTTGGAATTCCGGAGTTATTTGAACTTGGTGCAAAAGGGAGACATGTGTTTCACATTAGCAAATCACAAAGTTGAAGAAGAGAGTTAGAAACTCGGCTGAATTTGCCCGCCAGGTAGTCTCATTTCCACTGTAATGCACTCCATGTACTCTTGAAAAGATTACCTTGTCCATTACTATCTGAACAGATGGGCTAAATATTAGCCTTTCCCTTCTCTTCTCCTTTTTTCAAGCCCCTTTCCTTCACCAATTATGTGTTTATTCTAGGTTTGCTTCTGGGTCTTTATCACAGGGATGTTTAATTAATTTCTCTTCCCAGCAAGATAATTACAGTTGGGCTTAGTTACTCTCAAGCTAGTATTAAATTTGTCATAAATTTACTTCTGTGACCAGAAGCTAAGAAGTTAGATATGTATTTTTGTTAGCTGTGTATTTGTTATACTTCATCTCTTTCTTGGTGTTAGTTAAAATGGAAGGAAACAAAAAGGCAAGAGGAGTATACAGAACAAAAATTAATTCCAAGTATGCTGAAGACTGGATTTATTATTGATTTGCCAAGATGCAGATATTTTCTCTTGCCATTTGAAAGACACACATTCTAACATCTCAAAGTGAGTTGAAAGTCCACATTTTTCTTCCATTTTAAATTAACCAGACCACCTTTTTTTGTTGTTGAGCATTATATTATAGAAGACATGAATTCTAACTTCAAATGTGTTTCTGAGAGTTGTAGTACCTCCATTCTCAAAGTGTTGTTTGGTTTTGCGTTCTGCTTATGCTGATGTTACTTGGTTTAGCTTGTGTTACTATGTAAAGCAGCTCAGCCCAGCTTCTTCCAAGCAGGAGGGACGCTTTCTGTGTACACGGAGATCCATTTCCCTCTTGTTTTAATTTTATCCTCGAAGTAAGTTCCATCTCTGGCTCTTTGATGTTTGAGTGTCTGAAATATGCACATCCTGTAGCACACACTAGTCTCGGGTTCCCTGAAACCTGCAGGATTTGGTTGTGCATGACATTGTATATACCACCCATATTTTGAGAGGCTTTCTAAGAGGAGGAAAGGGAATAAATGTAAACAACTTTTATCTCAGTGTGGAGTCATCACTGCTGAGTGGCTGGTTATGCTTGAAAGCATCAGTGCTGAGACTGAAAGAATAATAGTGTCATCACCATACCTCATGTCCACCTGTTTGCTGTAACTCTGCAACTCTTTGCCCTCAATTTCAACAATCTGACTCCCTAGTTCTGTGTAAGAAATAACACATATAATATTCTCCCCGAAGGTCTTTAAAAAGTCACATTATTTTTAAAGTTTTATTCCCAGTCCCCAGCAGCATGCCCCTGCAGGGACCCTTGGCCATCGCACTGAGAGGTGTTGCCTTCTGCCTGTGGGGCAGAACCACAGAGAACATGAGATGTACTTCTGTTAGCACCCAGCTTCAACTGGGTGGCATTTAAGTCTCTGTAATCCTCCATTTGTCTCCTTAAGCATAGTGTCAAAAATTCACCTTTGTGTAGAGTGATTAACCACCTACTTGGATTTTAAAAATGCTTTCATATGCTGCAAATTTTGATCTCTAAAAGCATGCTGAAGTTTCCTTTATCAGAAGAATACAGTTATAATTACCTTTGCTGCCATTTGGAAACAAATTCTATACATCAGCAGCATGAAAATGAGCGGCTTTCCTTTTAGTATAGAAATTTAGATATAAAGAAAGCACATCTAATTTTTGAAGAATTGATGTGTCTGTAGGAACGCAAGGAAGAGTTAGGATGTGAAGACATCATTTTCACATTAATACCATGATCCTAAATTTGCATTTTAAATGTTTCCCATATAATTTTGATCCCTTTGCTAAAGTTGCATTGTCTATCCTTACCTAAGAGAAAATTGAGTTTAAGATGTGATGGGGTCTCAGATATGAGGCAGAAATTAGTTTTGTGTGCACATAAAACATAAAACGAATGAGTGGAGATTTTGATCTTATTTTCCCTACATGGAGTTGCTAGTTAATTTGGTTACTGTAATTATTTGGAAACACGGCGTATAAAATATAAACCAAGAACTAAAAACTTCAAAGCCATCTTTTGACAGTTTTGCCTTAAGGGTCACGTTCTCTTTAAAGCTGCTGACTAAATTGCACCTGCAGAAATTGTTCCCATAAAGAGACACTCAGGAGATCAGATCGAGTGTGAGGGTGTGTGAGGGCTGTGTGGTCCACCAGCTAGAGCCCCCCTGGCCCAGCTGGGATTCTGAATGGCAGCCCCATCTCTGCCCTGACTCTTGGGATGACCTCCTTAGAACCATTTGACCTCTTAGAACGTTATTTTCTCACTTATCATACTGTGAAACAGCCGTGAAAATAAACGCTGTCCCCAACGTCCAAGGCCAAGCAGAGATCACATGCAGTAGGTCTAATGAGAAACAGACAGAGGGTCTCGAAGAGGTCACTCCGTCTCTTGTTGTTTTATGTGTGTGTTTTGCTGGGTTGATTGGGGGAGGAGAATTCAGCGGCACTGTTGGTTTCTGTGGCTTATTTTATATTAATTCTTGCTAACCTGGGATGTACACTGGACTGAAGCCAAGAGACTTCCTTTTTCTTCTGCAGTGTGTGTCTGCTGAATAAGACCTGGCCAAGACATCTTGCCTCATTCAAGCTTGGTTTTAGTCAAAGGAAGCAAAAGGTTTGAATTGGCTAGTCCTTAGGATAGGGATGGGAAACAGATTCTCTTTCGAGTGCCAACCTGGTGGCTGGCAGCCACTGGGAGTGCTGTGCAGAATCTGCCCCGCTTTCAGCCTGGGAGGGAGTTTGGGTGGGCTGGGAGTTGGGGACGCTGTGGACAGTTATCGGTGACTGCCCCCAGGTGGAGTTTAGGAGGCGTCCATGTATTAGTTATTTTCTTAATTCGTTCATCCATTCTATAACCCCTGAAATAGTTCATCAGAATCTTCCTCCAAATAACTGTTTCTGCCATCTAGGGAACATTTTCCTATTGAAAGCTTTTTAGCTGGTTCTCATTGATACTTTAGGCGAGACTTTAGATTCTGCCAATGATTAGTGCCCTGGAATATTCTGTATGGATCCCCTCTAGACAAGTAGGAATGGTGGTCACTTTGGGCTGGGCTGCATACTTCATTTGAATATACTTGCCTCTAGCAGATGTTGCTGGCATAATATATTCTCCTGCTTATTAGGAAAAGTACCAACCAACATTAATGTATCAGCCATTTGCTCCGTGGCTTTTCATGAGATGTGTGGAGCAGCCCTGGCAGATGCAGTATGGGCTGGGGACAGCCCGTGTGGTACCCACAGCCCCAGCTTTGTGGTGGGCACATGATTTATACCCTCAAGGACTGGACAGTCTAACTGGGAGGGGGAGATAAGGAAACATAAAAGCATAGTGAACAATATGAGGTGAAACGTAATGAAGCCATAATGTATATTGTGACTTTATGGGATCAGAGAGGGAGGAGTCCAAAGGGATACTGGAAGAGACTCCTGGGAAACAGGTGGAAAATATGGTTAGGGTCAAAGTAAATCATGCAGGTAAACTTTTGAGGCCTGATGAGATGATGATGATGAGATGATGATGGTGGGGATTTGAGAAGAACTGGCACCCGATTTGAAAGAATACTTTTGTTTCTTATTGCTACCCAGTGGCATTACAATGTGAATGAGTTCCCAAGTGGACAGAACTGGGTTCAAGGCCTGCTCTTCTCCTAAGGAAAATAATAATTTACCACATAAAATGGTGAGAGAATTAGCTAAAAATATTATACTCAATAAAATGTTAGTTATTCTGCTTACAAGAGATAAAAATATATAGATATTTAGAGGCTGCCTGTCCATACTTATCACGTATAAAAGCAGGGGTTAGGTTAGTATGCAGGCAGTGTTGGGGTTGGCATGTCAGCATGAAATTAGTAATTGCAAAAAGATGTTGATAGGCCGGGCGCGGTGGCTCACGCCTGTAATCCCAGCACTTTGGGAGGCCAGGGTGGGCGGATCACGAGGTCGGGAGATCGAGACAATCCTGGCCAGCATGGTGAAACCCAGTCTCTATTAAAATGCAAAAAATTAGCCAGGCGTGGTGGCGCGTGCCTGTGGTTCCACCTACTAGAGAGGCTAAGGCAGGGGAATCGCTTGAACCCGAGAGGCAGAGGTTGCAGTGAGCCGAGATCACGCCACTGCACTCCAGCCTGGCGATAAAGAAAAAAGATGTTGAGAGGCCCCCAGTTCATGAAACACTGCAAGAGAAGAACTGGAGGGGCCTCTGGGTTCATTTCTTCTGTTGCAGGTTCTTCTTTGCACGCTTCTGAGGTGTGTGTAGATTCCGTCTCTCCTGTTCATGTGTTCTCACGTCCTGACATCCTTCTGTAAATTTTCCTCAGTGATTACACCAAACCAAGGTTTCTCCACTGTTGCACATAGAGGAAGATCATTCTCTGGTGTTGGGGGCTGGCCTTGACATTGGAGGGTGTTGAGCAGCATCCCAGGCCTCTCCCCATGAGATGCCAGTTCTTTGTAGTGGGGGGCTGTCCTGTGCATTCTGTCCCATGCAAAACTGTTTCCAGACGTTGTCAGATGTCCCCTGGGAGATAGTATTGCCTCTAGTTCGGCCCTAAATATTTCCTCTTGTCGTATAGTGTTGAGAAAGAAGAACACACATAAGAAAGACAAAAAATATAATTGTGATTAAAGAAAAAGTTTCTTCTACTTAAAGGTACTTTAAAATGTTCATTTTAGAAATAAAAGATGATCTCATTAAACTATCTCTAGTAAAAAGCTACTTAAATATCTCTCTCTGTGTGTGTGTGTGTGTGTGTGTGTGTGTAAACTGGCAGAGCTTAATTTAAAAATCACATTTGCTAAGGTTAGGCACTCAGTAGTTCTCAGCAAGGCCCATAACCAGCCAAACCCTTTTTCTTGGTGGAGAAATTCCATCTTTTTTTTTTGCAGCCCTAGGGAAGTCACTCAGACTCTAACTTCTGAGATCATGGCAAGCAGAGTTGGAGATCAGGCTCCTGCTTTGACATAAAACAGAGTTCCAGGAACAGAAAGCAGTTTTCTAATACAATGACTTTTTTTTTTTTTTTTTTTACGATTCGAGGATATTTAGGCTTCTCTGGGATTAGCCAAATACTACCACGGAGGCATTTTTATTTTTTCTAGAACTATTAATGTTGCAAGAGAAGAGAAATGTAAATGGCATATCCTCAAGAGACTATATATAAGCCAAGGTCTTAAACCATCCCCACTGACACCACCCAGTTACCAGTAAAACCAGCATAAATCAGCGAGTGGGGGATGGGAAGAATACCAGATAGTGGGATGGAGATCTGTCTTTTATGCCCACATCTGCCAGAAACTGTTTCTGAATTTGAGTAAGTCACTCTGCGGTAAATCCTCCATGCCTCATCTGTAAAGTGGCAATAATAATACCCATTCTAGTTTCTTCACTGGGTTTTTTAATTAGTTTGTTTATGAGGATAGAATGAAATCCTAGAATGGAAGTACTTTGTAAACTCAAAAGCTTTATTCAGACCTAAGGACAAATAGAATCCATAGCAAATAGTACTAATAAACTCACTAAATTGAAGAATGGAGTGATTAAGCAGACTTTTATGACCATTTAGAAAGAGTCATAAGTATACTATTGATTCAGTTGCGCAGGCTCACCTATGGAGGCTGTTGTTAATCTTACCTGTTTGTTCGTCTGCTGTTGATCCGTCATCACCACCTGGTGGCCACTACAGAAATTGCAAGCATAGTATCTGGAAGAAAATGCTCGATGCTGTCAGATCTAGGGTGCTGAGGCTAGAGGCTATCCTTTTGGGTAAGGGGAGCATACAGGGCAGGCTGTGATGAGTACTATTGATGTACAGCCAGGACAGTGAGCAAATGAGTAAGGTGAAGGCACAGAGGGAGGAATAAAAGATATATCTCATGGAGATTGGATAATATGAGCATGATATAAAATAAACTGGCAGACCTAAATACAGAAAGACCATTGCAGAAAGGCACTGGGAATTCTATGTGGAGAAGACAGCAGGAAGAAGTTAATGGTTACAGAAAGTATGACAAAATTTTATCTGTGATTATGGCTAATGTCATAAAAGGCTGAGGTTTTTGACGTTTCTTTGAATTAGAAATATAATTACAAATGATTTGTTTTATGCTTTTTATTTGAAGAGTGGAATGATAAGTAATGCAGTTAGAGCAGAACCAAAGTATGTCTGGAAGGCAGAAGGGTAGTGGGTGGTAAGATTAAAGAGCCGAGTAGCACCATGTCATGGGAGATGTGATTGCTAGACTGGGAATCTGACTTTTATTCCAGATGGAGAAAGGAGAATTGAATGCTTTTGATGAGAAAAATGGCTTGAGCAGCATTAGCTTCAGAAAGATGGAGCCGAGCCTTGCAAAGGCAGGGAAGTTGCAAGTACAGTGTGTTAAAGAGGGCAAGGGTAGGCTGGGGTAGGGCCAGAGTGAGACTCTGCAGTGGAAGTTATTTGAAATTATTATTTTTTTTAATTTGGGAGGGTAGTTTAGAAATGTTTCACAATTCCAGTTTGGGCAGCTGATGTGGATGTTGTACATGATATCCAAAGAGAAGTCAGCATTTTCAGGGCTGCTGGCTGAGTACTGGGAGGAGGTGTTGCTCATGAAACCCCTGACTCTGGCCAGTGTGGCATCAGGCTCTTTACCAAAGGGTTCTGAGATTCTGTTACCTTTCTTTAAAAAAGGATTATCAGGGTTGTTGGGAGAATTACTTCTGACAGTTTATGGGAGACACGTACTATAGTGCTCATCAAGTTTTTAGGGCCAGTTAGCTTTTATTGTGATTGTTGTCATTTTTCCTTTGTCATTATTTTGCTTTGTGCAAAATAAGATGTGCCAGGCCAAATGAGTGGCTCATGCCTGTAATCCCAGCACTTTGGGAGGCTGAGGTGGGAGGATCACTTGAACGCAGAAGTTCAAGACCAGCCTGGCAATGTAGCAAGACCCCATCTCAAAACAAAACAAAACAAAACAAAACTTAGCTGAGCATGGTGAGGCATACCTGTAGTCCCGGCTACTTGAGAGGCTGAAGTGGCTGCAGTGAGCTGTGATTACAACACCGTCCAGCCTGGGCAACAGAGTAGGACTGTCTCAAAAAAAAAAAAAAAAGATAAGGTGTGTCTTATTTTCTAGTTATGAATATGTAATCCTGTGGCACACAGGCCTCACCCAGCAAATAGATCCTTACATCTACAGTGGCGACCACTCTTCTTCCAATTGGGGTAGGATTGTTTTGGACAAATACAGAGAATGAATATTCAAAGCATTAAGTCTAGTGGACTTAGACAAATAAAATAGGTAGGTCGACCACATATTATTTCTAAGTGGTGATTCAGATGAATGGGATGTAGTTCCCGGTCTGTTTGGCTGGAATGAAAATGTCTTTCTAGTCAGGAAAACAAAACTGCACCAGCTGTCTTCTGTTAGATTCACAGGACTCTGCGGTCGACCACGTCTCTGACATAACCGGCCAATCTTATCTCGTTTGCTTGGTGTAGGCTGTTGCTTGTGCTTCAGCACATGTGACCTGTCCCAAGGAGCTCTCTAGGGTAGGCGGGAGAGCCCTGTTCATGAAGAGAAGGTCTTCCTGGTGGCCTTTCCTGGGGGCAGGAGAGTTTTCACACTTTCCTCTGATGCAGTTTCTACTGCAAGATAAAGCAGTCAAGCTGCAGGTGAAACACAGTCCTCACTGTATTCCTCCTTGTGTTTAGCAGAGATAAACTTCACTGGAATCTCAGTACTGAGCCATTTGGCTTCTGGCTGCAGCTTTAATTGGTAAAACGCAGATTTTTTTTTCTTGATCAAGAGGGGATTATTCTTGTTATCAGTCCAGAGCATCTTATTTCAAGATGAAAAGCCTTTACAGAATTACAGATGCCAGCACTTGTACAAAGCTTTTTGGCGATTGACAACTCAAAGAGAAAGTATGATTTATTAGTCTGTAGTGGCTAACCCTGAGCAATGGTCGAGTTCCTACTGATTTGTGAAATTACTTAATGTGAACTGCCTTTTTATGCCATGCAAGCCCCAGGTTACTCACATAAAGGTAGATTCTACATTACATGAAATGTTACGGGAAAGGGAAAAGAAAAGGGAGGGGAGAGAGGAGCAAGGTGGATTCTAAAGTCCATCTTGGTGGTGCCTTTTACAGTAGTTTGGCTGATAAGCCGGCAGAGGAAAGATTAATAACGAGGCTTGTCGCTATCAGTACCTGCTTGTCGATTCTCTGTAACAGGGCTGTCTGTTCAGCATGGAAATTATTGATTAAATAAAAATTGCTATTAGATTGTGACGTGATCCATAATCACAAACAATGGTGGACATTCCTCTCTTAGATCCTCGGCCATGCATCAAGTTGTTTCTTTTTTCCCCTGGCCGTAATTTATATTGTGCTGACACTTGGGCTCATTAGGGATATCCTTTCTGCTCAGAGGCATGAGCGGCGAGGACCAGTAGGAAGTCGGGAGGAAGGGAGGAGAGAGGATGGCCCCAGCCAGGGGTCTGGCCAGTTTATTCACTGGGCTAGCATCAACATGTTGCAGTAAAATATATATCACATAGCAGTTCCCACTCTGACTGTTCAATGTGGCATTGAGCACAGTCACAATGTTGTGTAACCACCACTATCACCTTCCAGAACATTTTTGACAGAATCTCGCTCTGTTACCCAGGCCAGAATGCAGTGGTGTGATCTCGGCTCACTGTAACCTCTACCTCCTGGATTCAAGCGATCCTTCTGCCTCAGCCTCCAAAGTAGCTGGGATTACAGGCGCCCACCACCTTGCCTGGCTAATTTTTTGTATTTTTCTTTTTTGGGGATGGAATCTCACTCTGTCACCCAGGCTGGAGTGCAGTGGCACAATCTTGGCTCACTGCAACCTCTGCCTCCCAGGTTCAAGCGATTCTCCTTCCTCAGCCTCCTAAGTAGCTGAGATTAGAGGCACCTGCCACCATGCCCAGCTAATTTTTTTGGTATTTTTAGTAGAGATGGGGTTTCACCATCTTAGTCAGGCTGGTCTCCAACTCCTGACCTCAGGTGATCCGCCTGCCTTGGCCTCCCAAAGTACTGGGATTATAGGCGTGAGCCACCATGCCCGGCCCTTTCAGGACATTTTTATCAGCCCACAGGGAAGCTCTGTATGCATGAAGGGGTCACCTCCCATTCCCCCTCCCCTCCAGCCCGTGAAAACCACTCATCTGTATTCTGTCTCTATGGATTTGTCTATTCTGGATATTTCTTTAAAATGAAGTCATACAAAATGTGATCTTTTGTATGACTTCTGCCTTTTTTGCACTACCATGTTTTCAAAGTTCTTTCATGCTATGACATGTATCAGTGATTTGTTCTTCTTTATGGCTGAATAATATTCTCTTGGATGGCTACATCACGTTTTGTTTATCCATGCATCCGTTGATGGACATTTGAGTTTCTACTTTCTGGCTATTACTGTGAACAGTCATTTACAAGTTCATGCTTGGACACCTGTTTTCAGGTCTTTTGGGTATATCCCTAGGAGTGGGATTGCTGGGCTATGCGGTGATTCTGTCTTTGGTTTATTTGAGAAACTGCTAACGCTAAGGCTAGGTTTAAGCTGTAGGCTCTGCCTTTTTAACTTTATTCTGCCTCCCTCAGTACCACCCCTCCTTGCCTGTGTGCTGCCTAAGCTCCCCTGGGCGGGGGGCTCCGTCTGGATGTGGAATGCCCTGTGACATGCTGTCTGTGGGCACACAGGCATTACCCAGCAGATAGCTCCCTGCATTGACAGTGGCCACATTTCCCCTCAGCAGGGTGGGACTGAATAGTCAAAGCATTAGGCTAGGTGAGCTTAGACAAATAAAATACACTGGTAGGTTGACCACATTTTATTTCTAAAATGGTGATTCAGAGGAATGGGGTGTAGTTTCTTTTCTGTTCGGTAGGAATGAACGTATTCCTCTCTCAGCAGCTGCTTTATGTATCCTCCTTGCTGGACATTATTGCTGTGGTCCCTCCTAATGGTAGAATCTTTAAAATGACCTAACCCAACTACAAGGAGGTCTAGAAAGGCTAAAAATTTATTTAAGGCCACTAAACTCATTAGTGGTTTGCTACTGATGAATCAGTTCCCTCGTACACAAATCATATTGTTTTAATGGCTGCTTGGTGCATGTAAGGAAGGTTTGGCCTTTAGGCATTCTTAGCTATTAAATGTATGCATTTTTCTATCTCCCACTTCACCTCAACAAAGACAGTCACCTTCCCCTGTTCATTTCCTCAAGTTGCCTCAAGTTTGATATTTTCCCACATATTTATGGCCAGTCAGATACCATTGAAAGTGACTATAATGCTTCATCACAAATTTCAGACCCTTTTATCAAAACACAGGTGAAAATCACATGCTCATCTGTAACTGAATATTTCTACTCAGGCTAAAACCCATGAACTCATCCACAAGAGGCATCTGTCTACTGATGTAGACGGTACCCTTGTACAGGTGTGCTACTGATTATCCTAAGCTGAAAGCTGGAAGCAACACTTAGAGGAAGCATGACTCCTTAAACTTGAACCTCCAAGCTCCTAGTGTACTCCCCTACCCAGCCCGTCTTATTTACCCGTCCCACTTTAAGCTGCAGCTCCTCACGTGGAGAGAGGCAGAGATGAGGCTTCTCCAGAGGGAAAGCGCTTTCAGGGCAGCCCCTGGAGCCTCATGTAGGCACAGGGGCCACCTGCCTAGGCACCCCTAGGAACAGCTCCATGTGTCAATCCAGGCTTCCCAGGGGGCCTTGTTGAATAACAAGGGACTTTGGAGAAAGTGCCACAAGACAGTTGAGGATCGCTCCAGAAAGCCACTCTAAGCATTTACAAATTATCTAAGAAACAAAAGACCAAGTTTGAAGAATACAGATCCCAATGGAATTCTTTGATAAAGTTAGATACATACGAAAGATGGAAAGAACGCAAATATGTGGAAATAAGAAAGAGCTAGTGACACAGACTTACCTGAACATACCCAGTCTCCTGGGGCTGCTGTGGGGTCCTGATGGCCACAGGGGAGTGTTGTGGGATCCAGGAATGGGAGGCACATCCCTAAAAATGAATGGTTTAGAATCAACGAACGGCAGTGAAAGCAAACAGCTCACTTCCTCATTTGCTCATCTTCTGTGTTGGTCCAAGTGAACATTCATTTGTTCATTTTGTTATTCCTTTGGAGCAAGGAACTGAGAGGACTGCGATGATGCCAATGAGACCTGGCCTCCTGGGGCTTCCTATTGGGAACAGAGACAGCAGGAAAAGGAATCATGCCTGCCCAGCTGAAACAGGAGTAAGATCATTGATTGGCAATGTCAGGACCAAGATTTCTTACAAATGGCATGATGAACCAATATCAGAAATTTTTGATCAATTAAAAAAAAAGCAGGGGTGGTTTACTGGGGAAAATAGAAAATGTTGACTATCATTCTGTACTTTCAAAAGGGACAAGAAAATGAATTCTGAAAATTCCAAGGGGAGGGTCAAGTCAATTCTAGAGAAAACTCTATTTTTATTATCATAAAGGTGTTGTCTTATTGAAATGGTGATCATTGGCACCCTCTAGGTTCACCAAGAAAACTGTAATACTAGACCAGGCTGATACTTTCTTTTCTTCTTTTTTTTTTTTCTTGATAAGGAGTCTTTCTCTGTTGCCCAGGCGTGAGTGCAGTGGCGTGATCTCAGTTCACTGCAACCTCCACCTCCTGGGTTCAGGCAATTCTCCTGCCTCAGCCTCCTCAGTAACTGGGATTATAGATGCATGCCTCCGCACCTGGCTAATTTTTGTATTTTTAATAGAGATGAGGTTTCACCTTCTTGGTCAGGCTGGTCTCGAACTCCTGACCTTGTGATCCGCCCACCTTGGCCTTTCAAAGTGCTGAGATTACAGGTGTGAACTACCCTTCACAATATCATTAGACTGATTGTTCAAGAAAGTACAGTGACTATGATTGACAGGACTTCAGCAAAACCTTTAGTAAGAAACTGTGGCGAAGGCAGAGGAAGATGGTTGTGTTAAACAGCAGTTAGAAGATACAGTTATTGGGTAGATGATAAGGATGTGGCTCGGCACCAGACAAGGGAGCTGTTTCTAGAACCATGCTGCTGGGCTGGGCTCCCATCCCTGGTCTGCATAACAATTTGTTGTACCTGTTTCCAGGATGAAGTTGTGGAGTACAATTATCATCAGAGTTGTTTGTGAGGAATGTTCATATCCAGTTAATGGCCAAATCAGGATCCTCAAGATCTTGAAAAAAAAAAAAAAAGACACATCAATACATCTAAGGATAATAAAAATTATGATAATAACATAGGGCCTTTAATTAACTGTAAGTTCACTATTACAAGACAGAGTTTCTACTAAGCCTACCTAATGTGATTGTCAACTATAGGAATAGAAGTACGTTATTAGAATTATACTAAAAGTATCTCTGGAAAAGAGCACCTTTAGAAAGTGGACTGGCACTCCACTTTCTAAAGATATACTGATGTATAGGCATTGGATCAGGTAGAGAAAGATCCAGACTTGCCTTGCGTAGAGTGGTTGATAGAGCCAGATTAAGAAGGTGTGGTGTGTGCCTGTAGTCCCAGCTACTTGGGAGGCTGAGACCAGAGGATCACCTGAGCCTAGGAGTTCAAGGCTGCAGTGAGCACTTGTGAATAGCCACTATGCTCCAACCTGTGCCACACAGGGAAATCCCATTTCTGAAAAAATAAAAAAGAACCAAGGAAGAGAAATTTTGGAAGTTGAAGGTGGGCAGAGAGAGCCAAGGGGCATGATATCTGCTTTCAAATATTTGCTGGCTGTCCTGTGGGAGCTGGATCCAGCTTGTCCTCCATGTATGGATTAAAGGTCCAGTGCATGGAAACCATAGGGAGGTTTGGGCTTGATGTAAGGAAAACTGAATTGACCTCTGAGAGCCAGCCAAAATGTTGCCCCAGGGAAAAGCGAGTTCCTGCACTGCAATGTGAGGCTGTTGAAATTGTACACCATGGGTGCGGGGTATTATAGAGGAATACAGAGCATCCAGTGGGTTACTGGACTAGATATACTTAGTCCTACTCAAATCTGAGTGAAATTCTTTATACTGCAGAAGTTTCTTGTAAGCCAATTACGTGCATATATTCAAAGTAGGGACAGAGTTTCATTTGTTCTCAATGAAGAACAATGTCATCTCAGCTTTATAACACTCCAGCAGTTTTTCCTCTTTAGGTCAAGACTTTCCTTTCTTTGTTTTAAATACTTATTACAAAACATGTTACTAATTAGTAAAACAAACTAGGCTGACATACTGTTTGAAAGGGGGAACCTCTGAGTTCCTCAGGTAACAGACATGTGTAAGAATGTGGGTACCATGAGGCCTCAGTTTTTCCTTGTATACCAGAGACACCTCTATTGTGAAAATGTCTTAATTTTTTATTTTTTCTCATTTTTTTGATGTGACTAATCCTGCGATGGTTATTACATATAAAGATTCCCACATAATTTTCTTTAGAAATCAGTCTTGTGCTCTGAGTGCTTTTGTATCACATACATTTTATTCTGAGATCCTTTCAGATAAAAACATTAGTGTCAAGCTTATTAAGAGGTAAATAAGTACTTTGAGAATACCAGGAGAGGCATTTTTCCCTCAATAAATACTTCGTTTTCCCTTGGGTTTGCACTGTGGAGATGTGTGCCTTAACCCTTAGGTAACCTGAAGGATATAAAACTTAGTGTCATCATTGAGATTTTAAAATCACTTTTTAAAACTGCAGTCCTTAGCATAGTGCATCCCAATCTTTTTATTTCAAACACATAAGAGATGACATAAGAACTTTTAACTTGGCTGAGCTCCTTCTCATTCTGTCTGTTGCATAGCAATATGTTGCTGCTAGGTTTTTCTTTCTTTAAAAAAAAAAAAAAAAAGATTTCCTCCTTAGCATCATTATCTTGGTAATTCATTCACTCTATTCCCCTGTATTCTGGGTGGAGCTAAAATATCTTTGGTGGTGTTGGTCACCCTTTAATAGCTAACTGACCCTTCCTTTTCCTCCTCTCCTTCGTGAATTTCGAATTAAGGACGAACGTTTCCTTTTGAGAGATTGTTGGCTTTAGGCTGAGGCTGAGCTAAGAACACCTGGGAGAGCCTCCCCCGCTGCCCATGGAACCCAGCCACGTTTCTGTAGCCTGAGAAATGACCCAGTGCTGTTATCACCTCCACATTCTGAAGCTTTTATTGTCAGGAACTTCTGAAACATTAAGAAATTTAGAAACTAAGAAATGAATAAAGTGAACCAAATAGAAACGAACTGGTCTTTAAGTGCTCAGAAAGTGCTCTGTGAAATGCACTCACCAGGGTCTCCCTGGCCATTCCCATTAGGGATCCCGTAAGTGTCAGAAATGTCTCCCCTGAGAAACCTGGGCTCCACCTGGCTGGTTCACTTGAAGTCATCTGTGTTTCCCTGGAATAGCACATTCCCGATTTGGGAATAAATCTAACTGACCCTAGCCCCAAAATTAGGAGTTTTAATCCTTGTTGGAGCCTTTTAGGCCTGTGCCCTGATAGGTTATCTGTATTCTAATATGCATGCAGGTTCACACATTATCTATCTCAATATTTAGAAGCTGTAAGTCAAGCTTGCAAACTGCTAAATGAATGAAATGTTTCATACCTTGTCTAATACACCTGTATTGTGACTAGGGAGGGCAAGTTTCATAGAGAACTCTTGGACTCCTCAGAGTTATGTGCCAGCATGTGATGGCAGGGACAGTTGTCTCCTTCCCCACCCTCTTCTTCCTCTCTTGGAGATGCCTGTTCCTGAGCCTCACCCCAGAGCCAAGGAATAATTCCTGTGCATACAGAGATCTGAGAACCACTGCCCTCGCTAGCTCTCTGAGTTGTGGGAAACACCAGGCAGCCTGTGCCCCATTGGAGCCTGCAGTCTGGCAGACACTAGAGAGCCTTGTTCTGGTCAGTGTTACCCTTCAAGCTCGGGTATCCCTTATACTTTTTTTTTTATAAACAGGGGAATCCATATTCTAGTTTAGAATCTGTTCCCTGCATCATTTGCTAAACTTATTTTTTCTTTTGAAGGATGATAGACTCAAATTAGAGATAAGTGGCAAAGCAACAAATCCTTTATGGTAGAAACATGCATTTGGTTTGGTTCTAAGAGTTGTAACATTATTTCGCTTATAGAGACCATGTTGAACTTGGGGCTTTAACTAAGGAATAATGTGAGATACCCATCCCTTGTGCCCTGAAAACAGCCTCGTCCTTCTCCCCTTCCTCAATTCCTCTTATTAACTAGTGTTCCCCAGAGGACTCCGGGGTGGGCCCTGCCTTTGGTCTTTAGAACTAGAGATGAACAAAAGAAGGAAAAAGAAATTGAACAGGAAGCTAGGGAGATGACAAAATCATATCCTTTATCTTCACCCCCTCTGCTCCCTTCCCACCCCAGGCAGTGGTTAATGCTGCAGCAGAGTACAGTGGGATGGCATCTGAACAGTGGGCAAGACACCTGGGGAGGCGAGCACCTGGGCTGTGTTTTAGGGAGCAGGTATCAGCCCCTCTCTGCCAAGTGTGCGCAAGGCAGCACTGTGGTCACCCCATGGACCCCAAGATTTAGAGGAGGTCTATCCAGATGTGGCTCTGAATCGTATTGTGTGTGTGTGAGTGTGTGTGTGTGTGTGTGTGTGTGAATTCAGGATGAAGAATGTTTTTTAACCAGTTAAGCACTTTGCTTCACATCCATCTATCCATCTATTCATTCTTAAACTTTAACGTTCTAAAATATGACAAACATTATATTCACATACAGTTGACAGCCCTTAAAGAGACTACACTCACCAAAGTATTAAGTAAGGGAAACATAATGAGGCTTACTAAAGCAACAGGGGAAGCTTTAAGGTTCAGATAACTATTTCTTAAAAACCAAATCCATAATTATTTCAAAAATAGTTAAAACCAAAGGTAACTTTAATTAAAATGTTAATATTTTAAAACATTTTTGTCGTCATGTATTTGTAAAATTGAGTCTGTACTCTGTGTGTTGGTTCTGTGAGTTTCTATTTTGTGTCTTGCTTTCATCATATGAATGTGCCATGATCGCTGAATTGTTGGTTGTCATTTACGGTTTTTCTTACCACTATTTTTGCAGTCAGAAATAATAAACATCTTTGTGTAAAATTCTTTCTTCCTAATTTGGATTGTTCCTTTCAGATAAAATCTTTAAAGCAAAATAACTGAGTTAAACAGATGAATTCTAGAATGATTTGAACTAAATTTAAAAGACTATACCATTGAGATTTTGCCTGGAATGTTATTCAAGCTGTGAATGGAAAAGAATACACATTATCTAAAATGTGGCTTCCTGCCCCAGCACCATGGTTTATGCCTGTGATCCTAACACTTTGGGAGACCCAGGCGGGAGCACTGCTTGAGTCCAGGAGTTCAAGACCAGCCTGGCAACATAGTGAGACCTTGTCTGTATTTTAAATAATTTTTTTAAATTTTTGTTTCCCCATGTAATAATGGGGTATATGTTTTTTTCATTTTCTGAACTTTCTACCTTTATTTACCTCAGATTTTCTTTCTTGCCTATTTCTAGGCAGGAAAATTTTTTTCTCTATGTGTTTTTCCTCACCTGGTCATTGCTTTTAATAGCAAAGGTGTACTGGGCTTTTGTTTCTTTTTATTTTATGTGCAGTCAACTTATTGAATACTCTTGATGGTTCCTCCTGACTCTGGATTTTATGTCTTGGGTTTTCTAATAATAATATGATGTGTAAGAATAATTTTATCTTCTTAAATATTTATTTATCTAATACTTAACATATTTATATGTATTTATCTTATTTATCTAAAATATCAGATACATATTTCATTTCTATCTCATTGCATTGGATAGATTTCTTAGAATTGTGTTAGATAATTGTGTTGGTTGCATAACCCCAGTGTTGTATCTGGTTTTAAAGGGAATGCCTTTGGAGTTCAATATTTATTATTCTCTTTACTGTTCACTTAAGATAGATAATGTTTGGGCATGTGAATGGAGTGCCCTTCTTTCTCCTCCTAAATTTTCTAAGACTTCTATCTCAAGTGATTGTAGTTCCTTTACTGACTGTTTGCCACATAGAGATTACTGTGTGGTATGATATATTCCTAGGTCTTAAATCATCTTTGCATCCCTTGAGCGTGCCAGGTGAGTTACTCTTTTGATATGTTGCTAGATACAGGATTCCTGTTTATTTATAAGTTTCACATTGTTATGTCTGAGATTTATATCTTCGTTTCTTTTTTGTGCTGCTTTGATATCAGAGACATGGCTAGATTCAAAAAAATATATATTCTACGTCATCTCTATCATTTCTGTCTCTTGAGTGCCTTACATAGCATAATAATGTCTTCCTTGAATGTTTCAAATATGCTGATAAAGCTGTTTGGACTTACAGCCTTTTGAGAATAAAATCCTTTAATAATGGTTTTTTAAATTTCTTTTTATGACTTGGGTCATATTTGAATGAATATCAGTTATTTTATTTTTTTCCAGAAGAATCTCAGGTTTTGGTGAGATTTTCAAGTTTAATGACGTCAAACTGTGGTTAAACTCTTACAAATGCCTGCTCTACACTTCACTAAATCACCTTCATTATTTTATGCTTCTGTCATTTGTACTTTTCCTCATTTGTTTAGTTATATCAGTGGTTTCTTTTTTATTTGTTTCATTTTTTTTCCACTAATGAGTTTCTGAAATTAGTTATTTATGCTGCTATGTTAAATTTTGATTCACATCTTTTAGGAAATTTTTTTCTCTAACATTATTTTTGTGGGCTAAATTTTTCTTTCCCCCCATAATTTCTAGTGTGAAGTGCTGCTTTCATTTCTTTCTTTCTTTTTAAAGAATATATGCACTTCAAGATTATAACATTCTCTTTAATTTACGTTTGAATTCCATAAATTTTGACTGTCTTTTTTTCTTTTGATACTTCAAAATAGTCTGTAATTATATCTTTGGGATTTATTTAGTAATTAATTGCTTATTCTTCAACAAATATTTTTGGAGCTGCTGCTACAAGTCAAACATCGTTCTGGGCTCTAGAGATACTTGCCTGTCCTCATGGCGCTTGCATTCATGTTAAAAATACAGGCTCTGATACTAATATTAGGCACTGGTGCTTGGTTTGTCACCAAGCACAAACCACACGACACCTGTCTATGCCAGGCACTGTTCTAAGAGCATGCACTTACTCATTTAATATACTTAATAACCTAATGAGGTGGACATTATTATTAGCCTTATTTTCCAGATGACGGAAACAAGTCACTGTGAGTTTGAGTGACTTGTCTCTTGTCACATTGCCAATAAGTGGGAGAGCCAAGTTGGCTTCTTACAAACTATGCCAATAGGTATGCTATGATTTCTTATAGCCCCTGCATGTGAGATTTTGGTTATTAGTGTTTAAGCTTGTGTTACCATTGTATAATTTTATCTTGATGATAGAGATTCAAATATTTTATTGAGGTTATTTTCATGGTTTGAAATATATTCATTTCTTTAAATATTCTATGGACAAGTAAAAATAGATTCTCAGGCAATACTGATTGGTATGTATCTGTTCTTTCAAACTTCCTAGTGATGTTCAAGTTCATTTTGTCTCCACTTGTTTCTTTGTGTATTTTATTATAAATTGGTACTGGTACATTAAATCTCAGGTGATGATGGTTCTGGCTATATTCCTCCTAATTTTAACAGGTTTTGCTTTAAATATTTTTGTGTTCTGTTAGTTGGTGGAGAAAAGCGTTGCCTTCCTTTAATGATTATGTTAGAGAACAACTTGAGCTGTTGTTGCTATTTAAACTTCTGGTCATAAGTCTAATTTGTTTAATATCAAGATTACTATCACAAATATATTCACCTGTTTATTTTTTAAGAATTCTCCCAAATTTTTAATAACTTCCTTATGAACATTATAGTTGTATTCATCACCATCTAAGAGACTTTGCCTTAAAGTGGGTGACATTGAGTCATTTATTTTGAATGTGAATTTTTATGTTATCTCTCAATTCTTCCCTTTGTGGGTGCGGGGTGTGTGTGTGTGTGTGTGTGTGTGTGTGTGTGTGTGTGTGTCTTGCTATGTTTTTCTTATTTTTACCATGGTCAATTTGAAAGTAAACACAATGTTTTAAAATTAGCATTTTTGCTTATACATTTAATGAACACGTAATTAAAGGTATGATTTCTTTTTTTTAAATGTATTAATTATACTTTAACTTCTGCGGTACATGTGCAGGTCACACAGGTTTGTTACACAGGTATACACATGCCGTGGTGCTGGTCTGCTGCATCCACTGCCCCGTTGTCTACATTAGGTATTTCTCCTAATGCTATCCCTCCCCATTCCCCCCACCCCCTGCTATTCCTCCTGTAGCCCCCCAGCCCCAGGCCCTGGTGTTTGATGTTCCCCTCCCTGTGTCCGTGTGTTCTCATTGTGCAACACCCACTTATGAGTGACAACATGTGGTGTTTGGTTTTCTGTTTTTGTGTCAATTTGCTAAGAATGATGGTTTCCAGTTTCATCAAAGGACACGAACTCATTCTTTTTTATGGCTGCATAATATTCCATGGTGTATATGTGCCACATTTTCTTTATCCAGTCTATCATTGATGGGCATTTGGGAAAAGGCATGATTTCTAATAAATATAAATATTACTCCTTGCCACCAAACACACATACATGATTTTGCCAGGCAATTTATATTTAAAAAACTTTTTTGCCTTCTTTCTGCTTTTATCAACTTAATGAAGTAGACTCAATTATTTTGTAAAATGATTAATTTTTCCGTCATTGTCTCCTTGCTTATTATTTTATATGTTTGCCCTTATAACAGTCTTCAACTATGTTTCATATTTTGCCCTGTGTGTTCAGTTGACTTCAATGCTGGGTCCCCTCTTGCAATGACTTCTCCTTTCTTGAAATATTTTTGTTGCCATCCCTTTGTCCCTTAGTAACAATTCAAGTGAATCAAGAATTTGGCAGAGAAAATTTTGTTTTCTCTTATATGTATTTATTAATAGTTTGATATTTTCCACAGTGTATTGAAGAACACTAGTTCTGCAGGACGTCGATAGGTATCAGGTGAAAATGAAAGTTACGATAAATAGACTTAACCATTCCTGGCTGCAAGACTTACCCAGGCCTTTCTTGTCCAAGCCTTTCTTATGCCACTATGTCTTGCGACTCTTTAAGAGGAGAATACGGTCAGGTTGGCCTCCTAACATCATTGATGATAGAATCCTATTTCTGATTAGTATATGGCAAAACTGTGTTAACTTGGACTTTTCTCTTTGGAAGCATACTTCTGTGTTTTGTTTCCCCCTTGTTTTTTCTTTCTTTCTTTCTTTCTTTCTTTTTTTTTTGACGTAGTCTCCTGCTGTCACTCAGGCTGGAGTGCAATGGTATGATCTCAGCTCACTGCAACCTCCATCTCCCAGGTTCAAACGATTCTCCTGCCTCAGCCTCCCGAGTAGCTGGGATTACAGGTGCCAACCACCACACCCAACTAATTTTTGTATTTTTAGTAAAGATGAGGTTTCACCATGTTGGCCAGGCTGTTCTCAAACTCCTGACCTCTTGATCCACCTGCCTTGTTCTCCCAAAGTGCCGGCATTACAGGCGTAAGCCACCGCACCCAGCGCTTCCCCTCCCCCTTTTCTTTTTCTTAAAATTTTTTTTAATGGTACCAAATAGACCTAGGTCTTATCCATGAAGTTCAGGTCTGGTTTATGCCAAGAATGTTTAATTTTGCTGTGACTTAGTTTATCTCAATTTCCTTCATTCCCCTTTCTTCTGCCAGGACTTGTGTGGGTTCATGATTTGATCTGATTTGGTTTCCTTGGTCTTCATTCAGCTCCCTGCTCCACTGTGGGTTTTGTCCTGCTCATGTGTGTTTAAACTGCCTTCTATCCCCCTCGGCCTCCTAGACACGTGCTTCTCCACTTGAATGCTTTTTTTTTTAAATAGGGATCATTGCTTTTTTATTTTGGAACAGCAAGCAGATATTTCTAATTTTTTCTGATTGATTTTCAGTTCTTAGTTTACAAGTTCTGGTTTTACTGAGTCTTTAGCAGTCCTCCCCCTTGTCCTCAGCAAGAACAGAATGTTGGTGGGCCTTCTGTGACTGTGGGGCCTTTCGGCCTGTGTGCAAGGTGTACAAAAATAATCCCATTCCATGTTGGCATGTTTCCTATTTCAACTCACAAATATGTTTAGGTTTTAAAAAATCCATTTGCTTTTTTTGATTTCTTTTACGTTGTTTCTAGAGTTTTGAATTAGAATGCATCCATGTAGTTACCAGCAAGTCATAAAGTTTATATTGAAAAATCTTTTTCTTTTGTCCTGCATCTGCCTAATTCTCACTCGCCTCTGCAAATCAACTATCCTTAATTTCTGCATATTTCTGGAATTCCTTTGTAGGTACATAGGCAAACACAAGTATACATTTTTATTCTCCATCCCCTTCTAAGATAAAAAGTTCCTGCCACGCTTCCTGTATGTAACACTGTCAACAGATGAGCGTGCTTGGCTCAACCTGAACCAGTTCTGTGATTGGCAGGCATTCAGCCCTGCGGAAAGAAGGTGGGTTGCTCCCTCTGACTGTCTAGATGAGACATTGCCACTGGTCCTTCTCTAGTCAGTACAGCATGTCCTCGTGTGGGTCTCTGGATGTGTGGCTTTCAGTTCCCCTGCTGGTCTGAGGCCCCATCCGCGCAGCACCCAGTGTGTTGCAGGTGCCCTTTCCTTCTGGCTCTGTAGAGCTGTGGGACTCAAAGTGTGCTTCGTGGGCAGAGAATGGACAGTATGCATTTAGAAACTTCAATGGCATCTTGACCTTGTCAAAAAGTGTGGGATTTAGAGGTTCCTTTCATCAAACAGAGGATAGACTCATTTGGATGTTGTCAAATTCGTGGTCACCTAGGTGCAGCCCCAGCTTGCTGTTGTCACGTGTAGCAAGATCACACATCCATAAGTGACAGATGAGAGGGGCCAGAGAGCTTCAGAGCCCCTGGTGCAGGGCGTTGGAGATGTGGTGTCCGAAGGGTGTAAAGAGGAGTGGGTGAGGGCAGGAATGGATGACTTTGACATACTTGTTCTTTATGGGAAGATGTTTGCCCTAATTTTGTGGCCAGTGAAGCCCCAGTAACCCAGAGCCAATGAAATGCAATATTTGTCAAATCAAAACCTTTTCTGTCTTTGTGGACAGCATTGAGTTCTGGTTCAGAAGATGTGTCCAAAGGGCCACATTGCATAAGTCAAGACTATGTTGCTCTGTGAGGGCATGGCAGTCTGTGGGGTGGGTTTTCAGTGTTGCTGTTATTCATACAGTGATGAAGGCAGGTGTCCTAGCTCACTTTCATGTGTCCCCCATGTTAGTCCAGATGGTCTCATTTTTTTTCCTTAATAGTTTTTGCGAACTAAGGTCCAACATTAATTAATGATAACTTCTTATGATGCTCTGATGTCATATGGAAAATGGTATGCTACCCTCTCTTCAACAGGAAACTTCATTCATCTGAACAATCCATTTTTCATTCTAAGTAAACTTCTAACTTCTCAAATCACTTGATATCAAATGTGGAAAACCTTGGACACATTTGAACAAAAATCTCAGTGTACATGCTCATCACACTCCATAGAGACTGAAAGGCCATGTGGGAGAAAATACAAAAGATTAAATAGGACATTGAAGTAGGTTGGGGTGAAAAATAATATTTTTAGCAGAAGAGAAAGATTCAAAATAATTTCAGATGCTAGTTTATGTTTATGTCATAGATTTACTTAACCAAAAAGCTCTTTGATTGTTGATGTCCAAAGTTGATGAATAATTTGGTGAGTAATGTAGAGGTGAAAATATCCATAGCTTGAGCATTAAGTTGGCTGTGGAGTGTAATTTGTGCTGAGCCAAAATTATGTTAACACCATTCAGAATGTCTGCCAATAAAATCAAGTATTCTATTGAAATGCTCTAATTTATTATTTTACTTTCTTACTAGGAGTGATGTATTTTGCACTTCATAGTCTGATGAGAGGTGGTAAAGAGGTGAAATTTATTTTTGAGGCATGAAAGAAGGGAAAAATTATGTAAGTGAGGGCCGTGGAATAGGTCCCATTAATGAATGCGTGATTACCAATTTGTTTGACATATCCCATGTCCTGCCACAGTGGGAAGAAGGAGTTGGTTGAAGCGTATTTTGGGCATCTTTCAAATGGTTTTTACAGGCTTTCTGGACACTTCAGATAAGAAGCAGTAAAAGAGCTATTTTTTTAATATATATAAATAAAATACAGTGTTCTCTGTCACATGCTTGGAATTTGAGCCTGTGGTGTGAGTACCTTAGAAGAGGTGCCATATATTGATTACTTCAGCCATCTCAGTTTACTTATAAAATAAATGAAGTCAGCCCTTGGCTCCTCTAAGTCCCTAATGACCATTTCCATCCTTTACCACCTTTTTCCAAGCATTACCCTAGAATGACCTGGTGGAGCCAGCTTAATGACAGCATGTGAACAACAAAGAATTCCTAATTCCTGCCCTTTGCAAAAAACGAATCAAAATTTAAATTAAAATATTTTAATTGTGCAGCTGGCATATAGGAGATGTCTTTTGCCCTAGAGCAGAAGCTTCCTTCCTCTGAGGTAGAACAAGAAAATGTCACTATTAAAGTTAAATTGAGAAAATCGTTTCAGTGCATCTGGATTGGTGAACAGCTTAACTCCAGCTACAATAAAATATAAGGAAACAGATTATTGGTTCAGGTTATATATTTATGTTGCACCAAGCACCAAGTCCTGAGCACCTGCTGTGTGGAAGTCAGGATGAAGGCCTGTGGGGTACCAGGATGAATGTGATACACTTCCTCTCCACAGGAAGCAGTCTAGAAGGGGTCAGAGCCATGCTCATGCAAAATAAACCCAGCTAGAATGCAAAGCAGAAGGTAACATTTGAGGAATTTTGATCTTCAGGAGAATTAGGGCATACAATGTCCAGCCGGAACACCAGCTCTTTCCTTCTTTATTTTTAAATTTCTGTTCCTTGGACACTTTTTTTTCTTTGGCTCATCTAATCTTATGACTGCAAAGAGCAATCGGGAGTATGATACTCCATGTTCTGGAATGATCATTGGTGTCTGCCAGAATTGTCAATAGCATTCACTTTAATAAAATGTGAACATTACAAAACTCCTAGGTCCCAGGCATGCCTAGTGTAAAAATGTCAGCCTTCAAAGTTGGCAAAGTCCAGCCACCATATAGTGACTTTTAAGGGTGTTGTAAAATTCTTTCCATAAATAATGTTAAAGGATAAAAAAAAAAAAGCTGAACTTCTCAAAATGTCAGGTTTCTTTATCAACCTTGCAACCAATCAGTCAGGGATGCCATTCATTCCTGGGAGATGGCACCGTAGGCTTACATTATAACATGTATAGAAACATCTGGGGGAAAATCCAACTCCCATTTAAAAATATATTTTATACAGCCTTAAAAGGAAAACGGTGAACACCCACACCACTCACAGCTGAGATTATGGGAGTGTCTCTCCCAGCAGCTTTCCCATATGAAGAAATAAAAATCCCAGTTCTTCTGCCCGTTGTTTTATGGCCACATGGGCTTGCACAGGAAATCGAGGAGGAATTGTAAAACACTGCATTCACAGAGCTCAGTTTCACTTTACCACACTTGCCACATACAGATGCATCAAATCAAATCAGAACAAGATGTGATCTTACTGAGAAAGAATCCTTATAATATCACGTTACCTCCCCCTGAAAATTCCCCCAAGCATGCATAAAATCCAGAAGACCTTAAGTAGAATATTGAAGAAAGCCTTTAAGGCTAAAAAGCAAGCTGCATTTACCTTCCTTGTATCATATGATGTATACATATTACAATTATGTCAGGGATTAAAAGCGTTGTCATGCCGCATTATGAACTGTTTTTATGTTTAGGATTAGATAATTCTTCCCCCAGACCCCCACAGATTCCTTTTATGTCCTAAGGGCAAATCCTTTCTCTTGGGTCAGGAATGTAATAAGGTAGGTTTTCCTCTCTCTGGGATATTGTGTCTGTCTCACTGTGTTTAAATTGATTCAGAAAGCTCTTCAGAGCAAAATACAGTATTTTCTTTGTATACGAGCCAGCGGTTGACTAACCCATGGGGAATTCTCTATGTTGAGCATTTTAAAGGTACAGGTTGGGTATATTTGAACTGCTGATGCTCAGTGAAGACCACTGGCAAAGTGGATTGGCTGTGGCTCTAAGAGAGGCCTTTTCTCTAATGTAGATTTGAGGGGGGAAAAAGTCATTGTTCTAACAGATAATTTATGAATGGTAAAATAATTTAGGAAAATTACCCAGCTCGTTTTAATAAGAATGGGTCAAGACCAAAATAAAGAGGGAATTGTAGTTTGTATAAATGTATGGACATAGAGTTTAAAGACTTTTAGCCACCAAAAGTAAACTTTCTAAAAACAGCAGTTTTCTCTCCATTCAGTGTTTAAAGGGTTAACTCATCCCTCCTGGGAGTTGAACCACAGGCTCTGGGATCAAAACAGAGCAAATTTACCATTTACACTGAAGGGGAATTTCAGTTAGCTTTGGTGTCTCCTTCCAGACCACTAGTTAGCAGAGGTCAAACCCACTGCGTTGCCAACCAAGGATAACTAATTTAACCCTTGTAATGTTGGTTACTGGTTTTGATAGTGCCCCGGAGTCTAGGGTCTTATAATACATTCCAAGCGTAATCAGAGTATCAGCAGTACACTGTGTGTGTTTGTGTGTGATGTCTGCATGGATGCTTTTGGTTTTCTCTCTCCCTTCCTTCTTGCCTGCCTTCATTCTCTTTTTCTCATTTATTTTAATGGATACACAGCACCCCTTCTCTTCTGTGCATTTTCTGTATCATTTAATTGAAAGGCATCTGGGAAATGTTCACTTCTGGCGAGCCCTTCAACTTTTTCTCATAAATGAGCAAGCTCTTTTTGACCTTCAAGTTACCACTTTTTTTCCTCAGCTACATCCGCATGGTAGGTAGAAAGTTTAGGCCTGAATTCTGTTCTTATCTATGCCACAAACTCATGGTGCACTCTTAGGTAAGTTTCTGAACCGCTCTGAACATCAGGAAAACCCTCTGTGGGAGATGAGGTGTGAGGAGGTCGCAGCCAAATAGACATTGGGCAAGCAGGCCAGGCAGAAGAGTTGGCATGAGCCAAAGCCCAGTGTGTGCAGCCTACGCCCCATGTTCCTGCAAACAGATGAGAGAAGGTAAACTAGGAGGGAGCATAATGCAAGCAGCCATATTCCCACATCTACGATGGATAGATTCACATTCATCATGGGTGGCAAGGACCTAGATACCTACCGCCTGGAACCGGGGGACCCATCTTGACTCTTTGCTAAACAGTGCTTTTGATGCTTGTATTGCAGCTGTGTTACCTGACAAATGAAATACACAGACATCATTTTGCTCGTACTTTAGATAAAATAACTAACAGTATACTTTTACTTTAAATATCCAGGTAACAAAATGTGGCCAAGCATTGAGTTTCAGTTAGCTTCAGTTGGGTTTATTTTGCAAGTGCATTCATTATTTATTTGCTAGAGAGTGCTGAAATTCATAAACTTTTAACCAGTTGCTCTGGTGTAACCACCCTAAATTAATAGTCTGTTCATATGCAATGTGGAGATCATTATGAAAGCCACATACATGTTGCAGGCATGTGCTTGAAGTGTCGAATGAAAGATTTTAAAGACTTGAATGATTGTGCAATATACACTGGCCAGATATTCCCAAGAATAAAATCTGCTTATAAAAATAAGTTTTATGGAATAAAGTCCCAAATTAAAAACATAGTTTGAGGAATAAATTAGCACTTCTTGAGGAATGAAATTCTTACTTTGGTGGGGAGGTAAAAGACAAAGCAAGAAAACAAAATTGCGGAAATGGCTCAGATTCAAGAAAAGTCACCCTCTCCCGGCAGCGATTCCATCATGTGAAGAATGACGCTTAGCACAAGGCAGGCTTTCTTCCCAGTTCTCCTTTGGAAGGTCCACAGAATTTTGCACGCACACTCTTATTTATTTATTTTAAATTGCCAAGTTTAAACCTGTGTTTCTAGGTAAACTGCCTTCTTTATTTCTCCAGCGAAAACTCTGTAGGCCCAACGTTACTTCCCCCTCTTTTTTTTGACGCTTCAAACACCGTAGTCATGGTAGGAGGCAAGATTTCCATTCCATTAATGAGATTTCCACAGGCAGATTAGGGAGGAAATATCCCCTTCAGTTTTCTGTTCCTTAACAGCATTGCATGGGGAAGAAATCTCTGTGCAAACTGTTCACAAAAACAATACCTAGGGGCTCAAATTCCAGTGAGATAGAGTGTAGCTTAATCTTGTCAAGGATGACTTGGTCTTTTTTTTTTTCCCCTCCTTCATCTGATGCTTTAATGAATTATTTCAAGAGAAGCCTATGATAAAGCATCAGATTATTTTTTTTTCTACAGCCAGTGGGGCATAACATTGAAAATCAGGATTACCATTTGGATGCCAGAGCCCTTACCCCACAGTTATGTCAACACTGTCATGGTGGGCAAAAATAACTTTTAAAATTCTTTTTATTGATAACAAATAGAAGCCAGCTAAGATGAGTCTGAATTATGTCATGATGAACTCAGAACTCCAGTCTACAATTGTAATCTGAAAGGTGGTCCTCCTTGGTGGACCCTACAGGCATTTGTAATGCTGAGGGTTATCAGATTGTGGGGAATAGAGCAATCACAGGAAATTGCTTCTGCTTCCTCTGGCTTCTGATTCTCAAAGCACAAATCTAAGGCCAGCAGCCGATTGGGAGTTTATTGAGGCCTAGGACTGCATTGGTTCCAAAGCTTGTTGTTTTCAATAACACATTTCTAATAACACATTCCTCCAGCAAGTATTTACTGAGTTCCTACTATAGGCTGGGCATTGTTCCAGGCACTTGGAACATATCATTGAACAAAACTGATAAAAGTCCCTGGCTGTGTGGAATTCACATTCTACTGGGCGGGGCAGACAATAAATATTAAACAATGTCAGTCAGTAAATTATAGTGTGTTGGAAGTGATAAGGACCACGGGATAAAAGGGAGAGTAGCAGGGGAGGGCGTGGAGAGTTCAAGGATGGGGAGGCTGGACAGTACGTGGCGTCATCAGGACCAGGATTGAGTGTGGCGATGAGTCTCAGTAAGGAGGTGACATTTGAAGAAGGACTGCAGGAGGTCAAGCCATTCTGGCTCAGTGACCCCATCGTAGAGGTGACCACATGTCTCCAGCTGTGGATCTCTACATTGCCAGCCCCTGGAGGGCATTTTCCTCTAAGGCCCTGGCTCTGCTCTTTCTCCTTTGTTCCCGGGGCGGTGAGGTGCGTCTCCAGGTCAGTGGTGCTCAGTTTCCCTCCCACTCCACCTTTTTTCTTGCTGGACACTTTGTCACACATCCAGCTCACTGCTGCTGACTACTCATCTGCATTCTAGGATGGGGTCACAGTCTCACTTTTCCAGCCCTGCAGTCCTCCTTGATCCAAGGCTGTTGCACAGAACTGAATTTTGCAGGCAGCTTGGGAGAAACAAAAAGGTTCAAAACAAGAAACAGCTTAAAACTCAAGTGCTATTGATTTCTGCTTGCAACTCCTCAGCCCCTTCCAGCACACAAATTACGAGTGATCCAGTTTTCCTGCTTAAGCCCACACTCCCAATGTATTGCTAGGCATTTTCTCTGTTTTTTTGTCCAATACCCACAAACTTACTGGAGCTGGGCTACCACTGGCAAAGAACTTAACAGTTCCTTGCCTTCATCTCTTCTGTTGACCTTCTGCCTGGGGGTCCTCCAAAGGCACCCCACGTGACGACATGCCCTGTCCCCTGCCATTTTCTTTCTCCTTTGTTCTCTACTTTCTTTTTTAATTTCCCTATTTCTTAAAACACTGTTATCCTTATTGTTTTCAATTTCTTCCTTCTTCATCCTCTGTACAATTTTCATAGGTCAGGGATTTTCAAATTGGCCTTTGTGTAATCTTTAAAATTCTGTGTAGGTGTTTTTAGTTTACCAAAGATAAATGGGGTAGGGAAGGGGTCCACACTCCTCCATCAGCAGCAGTCTTTCCTAGATTCTCAAACCTTTATGTCCAGGATTGCCTTCTCTGTGGAGTCTCTCTACAGTGATATCCTGGAGTCACCTCTACTGTGTTATGTTCCACACAGAAGGGTAATCGCCACCAAATCTCTTGGCCCTCCAATCCTGCTACTTGTCTCAGAATCTTCCAAGCTGGAGACTTCGGTATCACCTATACTCCTCTCTCTAAGTGATCAACCACAAGTTATTCCATAATGTCTTTCAAATCTAGCCCGTTACTATCCATCCTCATGGCTACTGCTCTCGTTCAAGGCCACAGCTCTCTTGGATGATTATAGCAACTCCTAGGTGGGTTCATTGCTCAGTCTTTGCTTAGTGCCTCCGTGATGCCTCTAGAGTTACCTTTTATAAACGCAAATCTCATCATTGCCCTGCTTAACACCTGCTCCTGGTTGCCTGGGATCTGGATGCCTTAGGGCACTCAACACCCCTTATAATTTTTCCCCAGCCTGCCTCTGCAGCACGCATCCTACAGCCACTCAGCATGTGCACACATAGGCACACACACACACTCTCTCCCCCACCATACACGTGGCATCATTTTCCAACACATTGTGTTTAACACTGGGCCTCTGTGTCTCTCCCTTCTTCAATTCACTTTTTGCTATGTCAATCTACCTTTCTTCCTTCTGAATTCAGCTCAACTACCCTATTTATGAAACCTCCCTTTCTTCACTGTTTTATTAGTGCCTATCCCATTGTTTCCCATCACCTCATTTAGACTCAGGTACAATTCCTATGTCTCATAGTTGTTTTGCCCAGGGCATACAAATGAATTAATCCCTATAGCCTAATGTCTGGGCCTACGCTCTTTCTCTAAACTCTATGCCTTCTACTAACAAGCTAAAAAAAATTACAATCTAGCATAGAACACATAGTAGATACTCTTATTGTGTGTATGGAGATTTTGTTTTTATATACTTAGATGTACTGTTAATAGGGGGTTGAGATGTTTAGGAGAGGTACTGCACACCAGGGTGACTTGTGAATAAGAAGGGATTGAAAAATGATAGAGTTGATACTTCTACATGTTGAAACGCATGCCAAAGCAGAGGATTTTGCTTTCCACCTTGGTTTGGTAGGACAAACCTGGAAAAGCCCTAGGTAATGGGCCTGCTAGTTTTCTATGATGTGGGCAACATGAGGGAAGGAAAATAAATGTGTATTCTTCTGAGTAGCTTACTTCTAATTGCCAAGCAAATGTGTCCATGCATTGAAGGCTAATTTTTTTGGCAGGGGGAGTGGGGGTGGCCTCAGGAAACTTAAAAATCATGATGAAAGGGGAAGCAAACACATCCTTCTTCATAAGGATGCAAGAGAAAGAAGTTGAAGGCTAATTTTTAGACAGTATTCCTTTCTGCATTCCTGCAGCCAACCTTGGATAAGATCCAGTGGACATGTCTTATTCTGTCTTGCCTTCTCAGTGTTTAGCACAGTAACTGTCATATCATAAATAAGCTTTGAGTGAATAGTGAGTGAATGAGTCAGCTCGGCAGGGACTGTGGGAAGATTTCCAAATGGATAATTTTGCCCACTTGCCTGCCTCCTTCCTTTCTTCCAGTAGTTCTTGAGACGTGCCTGTGCTTCTGTGATCAGCAGTCACCATTCTTCTCTGCGCACACACACACACACACACACACACACACACAAACACATACCTTAGTCGATTTTTAACTGCCAATGAAAAGTTCTCCCAGCACTTAACACATAAGACCTCCCTTAGCAATGTGACGAGCAGAAGGCCTTCAGGGAGAGCCATGACTACAGGTGTAGTTTGGACTGTGGGTGGTACCAAAAACACTTCTCTACCTCCCATCTTCAAAGGATTCCATTCAAACAAATTGTCGACTTTTCTCCCAATATTAAAAACATTCTCTCCAAATCTACTTGAAATCCAAATACATTTCGTTATATCTGTGATTATTTTAACCTGTATTTTGGTGATCAAAGTTATGTCAGAATTTCTAAACTTGAATGTCAGTTCAAGAGCTCATTGTTCTGATGTTTGGAACCAGGCTTCGGTCATGTGGAGGGAGTGTGGTTGCTTTCGTTGGGCACTGAAGACAGAGACTGTCCATTCAAAGTTGGATCTCATTTTTCATTTACGTTTTTTATTTTATTCTTAACTTTTGAATTTTCTCAAAATCACACTCTGTGTTGAGATCTTTTACTAGAGTAATATCTGTATGTTTAGGCTTCAAATGGATTGCGGAGATCATAAAAATTAGGAAGTAAAGGCTAACATTTTGTGCACTTCTACATAGTGGTACTCCTGGTAGCTTGCTTTGCCAACAGGAACAATTTGTGTCTACCTTTGTAACAGGGAAACTAAAAATTCAATCTTCTCTGTTCTTAAGGATAGTCATCCCGTGTGTGTGTGTATAAGCAAGCATTAAACACCCTAAAATTAAAAGTGCAAGTGTCCTATTATAAATACTATTATACCTATTTGTCCTACCTTTCAAAGTTTTGTAGCAAAATAAGCATTATGTTTTCTTTTTTCTTTGGATACAGGGTCTTGCTTTGTCACCCAGGCTGGAGTGCAGTGTCGCAATATTGGCTCACTACAGCCTTCCAGGTAGCTGGGACTACAGGCATGTGCTAATTTTTATTTTTTGGTAGAGATGAGGTCTTACTATATTGCCCAGGCTGATCTTGAATGCTGGGCTCAAGCAGTCCTTCCGCCTCAGCCTCAACCTGTTGGGATTACAGGTGTAAGCCACTGCACCCCACCCAGAATAAGCATTATTTTGACAACAGGTTGAATACTAAAATTGCTATTAGTATAGAGAGAAACTATCCATTAACTCTTTTGTCTGAATCTAGCAGAAAACCAAGCCCACAGGTGACGGAATTTTAATGCTCTGGGATACAATCTGGCTTCTGAAGTCCTTAACTTGGAGATAAATGCAATTGCAATGGATAGTAATACTTTCTCCATATGCTGGACTTGTAGGAATGATCCACGCATATGAGTGACGAATTCATTTGATCCTTTAGAGAGGTTGCATTTATAGCCACTTTCTTAGCTCCTCTGGCCTTTCTATTTTCCCCATCTAGGAGCCAGTTGTGGAACAGGAAATTGGAATTTAACTGCACCTCCTTTGGGGTTAGAGCTCAAACCAGAAACCTTGGCGTTTACCATGTGGGCTGGATTTGTTCATTGCAGAAATGAAATTGAAGGTGCCTCTTTGGAGAATGGTTTTCAAAATAATTTCGTTCCATGATTACACAGTTAAAATAATTTTGCCTATCTGGGTTTAATAGTCTTTTATTATTATTATTATTATTATTATTAATCTTTAGAATAGATACATTGAATCCTTACTTGTTTAACTCTTTGTATCTTTCTTTTTGGTAATTAAGCCCCTAATCAATTTGTTTAAGAAGAGTTTTCTGGTTGTGTTGTCATTTGGCTGAAACAAAGTTGACATTTAAAAGGATATGGTAAAAAAAAAAAAAAAATCTATCCAGTAACTTGTAGAAACGATGTGCACAAGAATGTCTTGAGGATGTCACTTTACATCTCTATGTAGAATCACAATGGGACTTAAACACAGGCCACTCCAGGAAAGAAACTCTGAGAGGCTCTTTAACAAAAGATACCTTATTAGATGGTAAGAGAAGCCTCTTAAAAAAGAACAGTTACATTTTTGTTTTAGTAAAGTTTGTAACTTAGAATTCAAAAAACAAAATTCTAAGAGTAGGAGCACTTTTATAGTTTCTGCAAGTGATTAGAGGCCTTAGTCCGTTTCTGCTGCAATAACAAAATATTTTAAGACTGGGTAATTTATAAATAATAGAAGTTGATTTCTCACTGTTTTGGAAGCTGGGAAGTCTAAGATCAAGACACCAGCAGATTCAGTGTCTGGTGAGGGCTCATTCTGTGCCTCATAGCTGGAGCCTCTGGCTGTGTCCTCACACAGAGAGGGAGACCGCTCCCTCCAGCCTATTTATAAGGTCACTAATCCCATTCATGAGGGCTTCACCCTCTTGACTTAATCACCTCCTTAAGGTCCCACCTCTTTTGTTTTTTGGTTTTTTTGAGATGGTGTTTCATTCTTGTTGCCCAGGCTGGAGTGCAATGGCGTGATCTCGGCTCACTGCAACCTCCGCCTCCTGGCTTCAAGTGATTCTCCTGCTGCAGCCTTCTGAGTAGCTGGGATTACAGGCACCTGCCACAATACCTCGCTCAGTTTTTGTATTTTCAGAAGAAACGGGGTTTCACCATGTTGGCCAGGCTGGTCTCAAACTCCTGACCTCAGGTGATCAACCTGCCTCAGCCTCTCAAAGTGCTGGGGTAACAGGCATGAGCCACCACACTGGGCCAAGGCCCCAGAGAAGTTGTCATTTATATGAGGTTTCCAGGTTGTTAACTGAGGCCCATATGAAACCCACTGGGAAATACTGTTTCATGAAAGTATGTTCCACTTTGACTCAACCCTTGTGTGTGTGTGTGCGCGTGTTGCAGTAGAACTTGTGATTAAAATGCAGTCTTGTGCTTCAGTGGAAAAACAGTTGCAGGGCCCTACCCTAGTAAGTCTGAAGGTGAGGTGCAGCTCTGGAAAAGTCAGATTCCATTTTACCTGGCTGTTCCTTCAACCTTCTTCCTATTCTCCCACAATTTCCTGTTACCAGACTTCATCACCAAGTGCACTTCTGTGAGTTTTTCTTTGGAGGCGTAGGGTAGTAGTATAATATCTTTATTGAGATATAATTTATCTACCATGTAATTCATCCATTTAAGGAATACAACAATTCATATGTTTTGATATATTCTCAAAGCTGTGCAACCATCACTACAATCAATTTAGAACATTTTCCTTACCCTGCAAAGAAACCCCATACCCTTTTGCTGTCATCCCCAATTTCTCCATTTACCCACTTTTTTTTTCCTATATAGATTTACCTATTCTAGATACTCATATAAATGGAATCATACAGTATTTATCTTTTTTTGGACTAGCTTCTTTCATTTAGCATGCTGTCAAAGTTCAACCATGCTGTAACATGTATGTGTATTTCATTCCTTTTTATAGACTTCCATTTTTAAATGTGAAATGATGATGGTGTTCTGCTGCAGTGAAACATATGTCCAGCTTTCCTTGGGGAGGTCTGGGGAGATGATAGGGTGGGGGCCATATTTTAAGTTAGTTCATTTATCTTCTCCAAGTCCAACATTATAAAGCCTCCTGTTCAGATAAAACATGTACCTTGTTAAAGAACTTTGCTTTTCCTACACATAAGAAAAAAATAATTTTGTTACACATTTGTATCTAAAAGCAGGATTCAAATAACAGCCAGAAGAACTCCATTTATTTATTCATTTTTAACCAAGAAGCATATTGTTTTTTAATCTCATCCTAATTCTTAATAGTCACAAATAAGAAATTGCTTTATTTTTTATAAAGAGAATACTGGTTTGTACCCAGAATCTTGAGTCCTCTTGATATTTTCCTGTATAATTTTATAGTTGTGTCAGAAACTGAAAGATGCCTTGATATTTTTATTAACCAGTTTGAATTGAAACAGGCATTTTGTGAAGTCTCAGGGAGATCCCTCTCACAGCAGACTGTTTCAGGTTCTTAAATAATCTGTTAGGAAGGAAGATTGATGGCTGCCACCAAAACAATTTAAATTATTTTATTTATCTAAAATTAAAGTGCATATTGAGATATAAGGCCTATTTCAGTCCTGATAGTCTGTGATTCATGTTTTTTTCAATGTCTACCTAGTGAAGGCTTTAGGAATCCAATTACAAGGTATCCCCAATATAATCCACATCATGACAGTCGTAAAACTTTCAAAAACGTTGCATTTATCAAGTAATACACAAAACTGGAAGGTATAGACCATATTTCAGTTAGAAAGTTTTGAGAGATTCTTGTGGAAAGTTTTCTTTTAGGCAAAGCATTTCGGTCTTTCTCACAAATCAGTTTTAATGTAAATTACATTTTAATAGATTCTAAATTATTTTCCTTTTTTTTTTCCTTGGTTAGTAATCCAGAAGTATCTCTGGACTACTACCTAAAGAGTAATAGGCTTATAACATAAAAAATCAAGAAACATTGAAAATTGAGCTTACTTGAAATTCTTTACTTCTTCATATTCCACCTTATGTCAAAATAGTAGACTTTCTTAATATCTTTCCCCAGCAAATCCCATAGAAGTTTCAAATTATTGAATCCTGTTCAGTGTATTAATTAACTCAAGCTGCATTTATGAGCTAACCTAGTAGAGTAACATGAAAAGATTTAGAAACTGTCAAACATTTCCAGTTTGACGTTCTGGGATGGTGATGTTTCAGTTTTATTTTCTGCCTTAAAAAATATAATCACCACATCAAATGGTGGCATCTTGATGGTTCAGAAGAGAGAAATGCAGCAAAGGCATGATTGGAAATACAACTCGGGGTGGATCAAGTGTGCCTGGCCTTCCACCAGTGACTCACCAGTGAACCCAGTGAACTGCAATCCTGAAACGCTGTTCAATTTTCTTAGATGTTTATATATGAAACACACTGCTTTCTAAGCCCTTATTCTATTTTCTATTAAGGCCATAACACCTTGTGTGTGTGTGTGTGTGTGTGTGTGTGTGTGTGTGTGTGTATGTGTGTGTACATGGGTGTTTGTGTGCATGTGAGAGAGATCATATATATTTGAAAACTATGACCATGTATTTTGCTTTTAGATATAGCTTGTGCTGTGATGAACTTGGCAACATGGTTTGTAGAAACCTTTTAAATTGGTAAAGCAGTTCTATGGGATTTGAGAAACACTAGATACTGACAGAAGGACTGGCGTGGAATGTACAAGCACAAAGGAGCCAACTGGTAACTGGTGAGGGTTGAGCCTGAAGCTTTGCATTTCCCTCTACCACTGTTTTCAGCAGTGCTTAAAGGTAATATTTGTATAACAACAGTGGAATTCACCTTCTTGATGTTAAGAAACTGGCTGATTTAAAGAGTGGACAGACTTTTGAGGCAGCCAGGTGTGTATCTGTGGATTAGTGATTCCCTCGGGCAGGGTTTGAATGGGGATGTGCAGATCTTGCGCACACACATTTGAGCCATGTGGTAGCATTTTGAAGAAGTCACTTAGAAGGGAGGACACTTACCGATCCAGGGAACTGTGTTCGTGAGTGGGAATCAGTGGAGAAGAGACTGAAAGAAAGCAGAAGTGTACTTCTAGCCTCATGAGCTGAGTGAATGGAGGCTTTATTTGGAGTGCAAGCCATGGACTGCATGCATGCTTTCATCTGGAGGGTTAGGAGCAGACTGAGGGAAAACTGCCTGCTCTGAGCTAATAGTGAAATAACAAAGTGAGAAGAAAGGACCCTGATTAGCTCAGTGAAGTCCATTGTGGCATCTGTTTTGCTGCTAGTGAAAGAAAAGCTTCACTTTCCCATTTCTTCCTCTAGCTCTCCAAGCCTCCTTGATGGACATCCAGGGCTCGGCTTCCTAAAGAAACTCCCTTCAAAGAAAGAAGCACCTCCTGCCTTCTTAATTGCTAAACTAGTTTATGATTTCTCACCTTTCGGTGGGCTCCCAGAGCCCCAAAGGAGTGGAAGAAACAGTGGAAGAAATACTGAGTCTTGGCTCATTTTGCTCCCATTTGATGGCAATTAAAAAAACATGACTTCGTTGGTTTGCTATGGGCTCATGAGGTGTTCACTTCCTCAGTCACCAGTTCCCTAAGGCTAATGCTTGCAATCCCAGTTGGAAAACTGAAGACACAGACCCATCGGGAAGCTCAGTATCAGGACTTGGCTTTTCTGGGGAAATTGCCTGGTCCTGGTGTCCTGGCCCTGTTTATTCATACAGGGAGAGTTCAGAGTGGCCGCGCCAAGAGAGTTGGCACGCAACACTGTAATTTACACCATCTATCTCTTTCTGACTCTCAGGCCTCTGGCAAATTGCATGTCTATGTGTTGGATTAGTTTGGAATTTAATCATGCATTATTTTCCCTCCAATTAAATTATTTATATATTTGATTAACGTTTTCACTGCTGAGAAGTCAAATTTTCAATGAAACCACAAATAAATTCATGCCCATTGAATTTCAGGCCAGCTTCACATGGGATCAATTTGTCTGTTGAATGTTAAGAATTCACTGCGTGTCACTTTTCTTATCTATCTTGGATTTTGGTGAAAAAAAAGAATGTGTGTTTTTTACTTAGTCCTAGGAATATGATACGAACAGTAAAGTTTGGCCTATTGTACGGTCCTCCCTTCCTTGGAGTCCCTTTTATAGCCCAGGATCCTGATTTTCAGTCCTTCCTACTGCCTTTTTTTCTCTAACCCTGCAACGTACCTCCTTCTAATTTTTCTTTCTCAGGTTTGAGGGCTCACCTATCAGAGGTTAGTACAAGAAGGAAACAGGACATCCATTTTGGGGGTTAGCAGTCTATGGCTCACAGGCCAAATCAGCTGCTTGTTTCTGTGCAGACTATGAGCGAAGAATGGTTTCTACACTTTTAAAAGGTTGAAAAAAAGTCAAAGAATATTTCATGACACATCAAAGTTTTCCACATCCATCAGTGATCCGATAACCCATTCATTCACATGTTATCTGTGGCTGCTTATAGCCCTGCAAAGCCTAAAATATTTACTGTCTAGCTTTTACCGAAAATGTTTGCCAACGCCTCATCTAATTCATTACTCTAATTTTACAGATGAGAAAAGTAAGGTCCAAATAGGCGAATTGGCCTGTCCAAAAGTATACAACTCTTCAGAAATTGGTCTGAAATGCGTCCTCCGCTACCCTCCAGTGCTCTATCCACTGTGATATAGGCCCTCAGATGAACACTCGCTGCAGAGGGCCATGCTTTTTTTTTTTTTTTTTTTAGACAAGTTTTGCTTATCCAGATTGGAGTGCAGTAGTGCAACCCTTGCTCACTGCAGCTTTGACCTCCTGGGCTCAAGTGACCCCCGTGCCTCAGCCTCCCAAGTAGCTGAGACCACAGGCCCATGCCACCACATTCTGATTTTTCATTTTTTTTTTAGTAGAGACATGTCTCACTATGTTGCCCAGGCTAGTCTTGGAGCTCCCAGCCTCAAGTGATCCTCCTGCCTCCCCCTCCCAAAATATTGGGATTACTGGTGTGAGCCACCATATCTAGCCCAATGCAGCTTTTTAAAGGAAAGTAAATATTTAGAACACATGCACATGTGAAGTCTATGAGTTCTCTTAGGATTTTAATTTTCACTTGAAATCTAGTTCTAGGAAATATCTCAAGATTGAAATACATTTGAACCACTTAAACAGGCAGAAAGATGCCTCCCTTTTCTCTTCCAACAATTGAATACGTCCTCCGTGCAGCGTTTGGGTAGTGAAGAGGAGGAAGACTGACTTGGTTCTGCATCCTCCTAGGTTGTAGAATTTCATTTAAAGAAAAATAACTCTGGTCTCAATGCAAGTTTGAACTTAAGAGCAGTTCCAGAAAATTATAAAAGCATATGGGACTCAGGTCAAAGGGGGTGGAAAGGGAACATTCTCAAGGTGCTAACCTTACTGAAAATGAGACCGCTTTAACCACCCAGCACACGTTCCCCCACCCCTCCCCACATGGAGACAACGCCAGGGTGTTCATGTTTGCTGACTGGCATGAGATTTCCCACCACGCACATTTCCACACGTCTCAATGGCAAAGGTAGAAGAAGCTGGGCGTAGTATACATGTGAAATGACTGGGATTTTTCCAGGCACAGCCTTCCCCTGCTGGTTGCCAGCTCTCCCTTCCCTGCTCTGTGGCAGATCCCTCAACACCATTGTAGGCAGATTCTACACCTTCCTAATCACTTTGGATTACTGAAGTGTGTCCATTTTACACCTCCAGTCTCAGGTCCAATCCAGAGCCGTCCATTCCCTGTCAGCAGCGAGACACGGGCCTCAAGGGAACTAGCAGGCTATTTGCACCCCCTCTCCCATGCTACCTCACCTAAAGGATCCGGGGCCTGGGTTTGCCTCCAGGAGACATCTACCCTTTCTTTCTAGGGTTCAGCTCCTGCAGTGTGTTGGATGAGACAGAAAAAGAAGCAATGACAGTCTCTTTCTTTGCTGGCCACTGCTGGCACCTCCCTCTTGGCCATCTCTGCTCCCTCGAGTAGGACCAGGTATCCTTGATGCTCTCCTCCACAGGGGCAGATATGCAAGCATGGCTTTTCCCTGGAGTGTATGTGAGTTTTTCCTCGGGTACTCCCCACATTCTCACTGCTGGATATGTAATTGAGAACGCAGCATTTTAGGTGAGCCCCTGGCAAGCTAGCCCAAGCTTGTCTACCTCACTGATGTCCACTTGACCCACAGAAAACTCATGCCTTCTCGCCATGCCAAGCAGTAGTAGTCTCTCCCTGGCCAGTTCTCTCCTGCCATGTGTGGCCCTCACCCTGTTCCTCAAAGGCAACAGGCTCTGATCTTCTGCAGGTGCCTCTGTGTCATCAGTCTGCTGTAGTGTCCCATTCCCCGCCCCCATCCTTCCCGGCACACCTGGTGTGTCTCTGTGCATCCTTCAGGTCCCGCACTAAATGCTGCTTCACTGGAGAAGCAGACCCTGATTGCTGGTACTGCACACTGACGGAGGATCCCATTACGTGTTCTTATGAAACCCTGTTATTTCCCTTCATAATGCCTATCACAACTGTAATTGTATAGTAATTTAAGCCATTACTGGTTTCCACCTTGGTAGACTAATTCCTTGGGGCGGAAATCATGTCTGTCATGTTCCCCAGCACAGGGCCAGGTGTGAGTGGCACCCAGCACATCCTCACAAAAGCATGAGAGAGAACAGGGAGCTAAAAGACGTGGATCCAACCTTAAGCAGTCAGCTCAGCACAAATTGTAGTTTGGTTTCCTTTCTCCCTTGTGGGTCCCTTCCTTATTCTTCCCATTCCTTCTCTTTCTCTCACTCTCTGCTTGCCTTCCTTGCTTCCTTCCTTTTCTTCCCTTTCTCTTTCATGTGCCTTAATCCAAGGACCCAAGCTTTGTTTCCAATAGCTTGGAAACTGAACCAAGAGCAACTGTGGTTTGTGCGATCACTTCTTTTTCTCCCGTCTGAGAATCTATAGACCCTCTCTGTGTGATGTGGGCTTAGTTTCAAAGCCTGGGCTTCAGCACACATTGGAGAAAGCCCTGGTCTTGTGTATGGGCTACAAAGATGTACTGGAAGCCGACATGTGCGGATTGACCATTGTCCCCTGTCCAGCACATCTGTTCTCTTCCTGTACCTGTGTGCATCATCATAACTGTTAAGAAACACTGGCATGGAGCCTGGTTGGCTTTTCATAGGAAACCCACATCTGTTGGCCATGGGGTTGCTCCTGCACCACGGCCGTTTCTGTGTCGTGTTTCAAGCTTCTGACAGGACCCTGGTTGTCTCCTTGTGTGCCGCGATGTACCAATCACTCTCCGCTGTTCATCAGATTTTTCTGGGAGCTGCTTCAAGAGGAGGAGATAGAGAACAACAATTTTTTTTCTCTGTCCTCACCCAGTTTTAAACTCCAGAAACAGCACAGAAAACTTTATTTTTTATAAAATCTTTTTTGTTTTCCCTAAAGGAGTAGGCCATCTAGTGGAGTAACTGGGAAAGGCCCTCTCTTAGGACAGAACTTTACCTTCAGACCCACAGCGAACTACCGCTTTAGGAGCTGTGGTCTCAGCAGGAAAGTAATGAGAGGTGGTGTCACTACCACGCAGGGCATGGAGCCAGAGGGAGCTTTCTCTTATTGAATGAAGCTTTTTGGTGGTGTGTGTATTTCTATGTATACTTGAGAAAGTGTCCCCACAAGCCTTAAATTAAGGCAAATAAGAAGCAGAATCACCAGAGAATAAAGACCAACAGCATCAACCTAGGATACAAATGTCTTCAGTAGTTTATAGCTGGACATTGAAATCGTATGCTCAAACCTATTGAAATTGATCTTAATTTGATTGAAATTAAGAAGCTTCTCTTCCTCTGGTTCTGCAATAGGTTTCTAATGATTCCCAATTGTATTACTCCAAGAAATTAGATAAATGATTCTAAAACCTTGAAATGGTAAGTAATTCAGAGAACTTCTTTATGTTAAAAACCGAATTAATAGAATTTTAGAGCTAGAAAGGCCCTTAGCAACTAGTGAATCCAGTCACTGATTTTCTGCGAGAAGAAAACGAAGGCCCTGGAAGACTAAATCATTTGTTGATAACCACACAATTCTCTTCTTCAGGATAATTCTTTTGTCTGTAATTCTTATTCAGGAAGCGGTCTGACTAAGCCTGAGCTAATGTTTCTATTGCAAGTGCTTTTGATTTTCTTGTTCTGGAATTGTGTGTGTCTGTGTTTGCCTTCCCTGTTTGAAGTCTGAGCCATGGCACTAACCCGTGGCCTAGCGCCTGCGAGCTGGAGAATGTCTCTGCAGTTGTTTAGCCTCGATCCCCAGCCTTGACAAGGAAAAATGACAGAGGTTCAGCAAGGTCAACAGTGGCTCACCCCATTTCATAACTCGCTGGTCCCAAAGCTGGAATTGAACTCTGCTCTTCAGATGCCCGATGTACTGTGGTATATTTCCTTGGATGCCAGTCTCCACCCCAGTCGTGCCACTCCCATGGGTTAAAAAGCATGCATACACCGTTAGCAAAAGCAGATTTACTTGAAAAGTGTACTAACCAGAATTTTTAAAATTTGTGGTATGGTAAAGTTATTTGTGTAGTCTTTAGGATTTAAGACTGGGGCATTTTCTGCCTTTTCTTTTGTTGCCTTCAGAAATGAGAAATACATTTCCATTTGATTTCTCTCTCTTTTTCCAAACTCCAGCATATAAATAATGACCATATTCATGGAGAGAAGAAGGAGTTTGTGTGCAGGTGGCTGGACTGCTCAAGAGAGCAGAAACCCTTCAAAGCCCAGTATATGTTGGTAGTGCATATGAGAAGACACACGGGCGAGAAGCCTCACAAATGCACTGTGAGTACAGAAGTGGGCGGCAGGCGCACGTGGGTCCTTCCCCATACTCAGAAGAGCTGTGCAAGCTGGTGACTCCAGCTCAGGGGAAGCGTGGTTGGGTGGCAGGAGAAGAGGACTGGAGCGTTGTCTGGTGATAAATACTTGGGTGTTTGAGTGATTGAGTTGGGCAGCGCAGCTCTGCAGAGTGTCAAGGGGGTAGTGGCGGCTGGCACTGGGAATGAACACAGAGTCACCCTGCTGGCCGTGGCCCAACAACTTATGGTACCCTGGGGCTCAGAAGGCAAAGGGAAGTGCCAACTTACAAAGTTGAAGTTGACTTTTAAAACAGTTAATCCCTATACCAGGTTTTAAAGTTTTCCCTTCCTTTCCTAGTGAGTCCTTGGGCACAGCATACATGCATGGAATGGGACAGGCCTGCTGCAAGGCTGTGCATTCTTCACTGTGGTGCCCACAAGGTGCACTGGGCACACTGAACCCTGGTACTTTACATCTTAAAGGCCCTTTACAAACATGATCAAATTCCATGTCTTTGTATGGACACAAAGCTATATTAATGAACTTTGTGCTGAATCTGAAATCAGTGGGAATTTGAGGAGATCAATGAGCAGATAATGAAACCCATTGTCCACATTGAGCGGTCTATTAAAAAAAAAAAAAACTTCAGGACTTTTACTGGCACCGAAAACTCTTTATCTTGAACTGCACCACGCTACATCTGAATCCCAATAAATGCAGAGTTTAGTGGACTTTTTGTTCCTGGGTTTTGAAAAGCTGCTGACCCTTGAAACGTCAGTTTTTCATCAGCTTGGAGGGCGTGTTAGGCATAAGCTGCTGTTGCCATTGTGCAGAATAATCCAGATTTACCTGTTGTCCTCAGTTTGAAGGTTGCACAAAGGCCTACTCGAGACTAGAAAACTTGAAAACACACTTGAGATCTCACACTGGAGAGAAACCATACGTCTGTGAGCATGAAGGTTGCAACAAGGCTTTCTCAAATGCCTCTGATCGCGCCAAGCACCAAAACAGAACGCATTCCAATGAGGTAAGCAGCCTCCATGGGCACAGAGTTTGCATAGGAAACAAAGAACCATCCCCGGGAAGGCACATCGGAAGGCCTAGTGTGTTCTATTTTGTTTTCCTCTTGACCATTCCCAGCATGAGTGAGCTCTGCCCCTGCAGGTGAAAGCTTGGGCTTCCGAGGTGGGACTGAAAACTGGACCTTATTTGGAGAATAATAAGAGATGAAGAGGAAACTTCTTAAAACCCCTAGTGAACTTTTTAGTTTCATGTTGTTTTGAACTGCCACCTACTGGTCAAACAGTGGGATCATTTATCTTGGAACCCAAGCCAGTCACTGCCCAAAATAGCATGAATCCATGCAAAGGATGACCCTGTAAGCCCCAAGGATATATTAAGAAGTATTATGTTGACAGCTGACAGCTTCCTGCTAAGTCGTCCACTTTTATTTGCTTCCTCCAAGTGGTACCTTCAAATGTATTATTTCAAAAAAGATCTTTATGGAGCAACCAGCCTTGGCTAAATGCAATTTTCAGACATTGTAAATTCTAGAGGATCTTGGAAGATGGTCTCAGAAACCCAGAATACTTTCTAGGCAGTCATTTAAAACAACGTTTTAAGTAAAGCTTCAGGGTAGTTCCTGTTGTGTTACTGTTATTTTTAGGTAGTTATTCCCCCTAAATTGTAGAGAGGTGTAACAGTGAAAATTATTCCAGATTCATTGCTTACATTTTAGTGCACATCTTCCTACAAATTTCCAGCTTGGCCTTAGAGGTCTAGCTCAAATTCTAGCTTGTCTGTGAAACCTTCTCTTGAATGTATCAGGAGATTAACAGAAAGACTCCCCACATTTTGAGTATAAATAGGATAGCTAACCAGAATTTGTTAACCTGAAACATAGTTCACACTACAAGTGTGTCATCAGTTTGCTTGAAATGTGTTAGAGAAGGAACATTCTGCACACATGAGACCCTGGAGTGGCTGTCGTTTGATCTCACAAGTACAGGTCAAGCCCATTCATGATCTTTCAGACAGAGAGCTGGACAGAGAGAATCTTGATAGAGACAAAGTGAGTCCTTCTGTTCAGTGTCCATTTGGCTTTGAGGTGACAAAGATAGTTCTCACCATGTTTCCTTCAGCTGAAACTGACAGAGCAAAAACATCTCTAAAGGGATTAACCACACTCTGTAAAAAGCACACTCAAACTCACACATGTAAGTTCATATATACTGACTTTTTATGTGAAAAGGTCATGGAAACTGAAGTTATTTAGAATCTCATTATTTTCCAACTGTTTGAAGACATTTTAAAGATGCCACATCCCCATTTTTTAATGTAATAATGCTTTTGCAGTGTGCGGTAGCTGAAATAATAATCTATTATACTTGTTTTGTACAAAATTTCAGGGACTCTAGAACAGATAAATCCATAGAGATAGAAAGTAGATTAGTGGTTGCCAGAAGCAGTGGGGAGAGTAAATAGCAATGACTGATAATGGGTACAAGGTTTTTTTTGTTGGGATGGTGAGGATATTCTGGAATTAGGTAATGGTGACGATTACACAATGTCTAGAATATACTAAATGCCACATTTAAAAGGATTATTTTTTATGACATGTGAACTATATTTCAATTTAAAATTTTAAAGGGTTTTGACTTAGAATGTATTTCATGTATTTAAGTATAATTTTGGCTAGAAATTTAGAGGGCATTCATTCCTATAGATGTTAGGCCAATGTTCTCGCCTATTATCATGGAGAAATTTGGACAATGGGTATGTTAGGATCAGAATGCACACATATAAAGATAATTACCAAGTTTTTTGTCTTTTTATGGACCTAAAATATTTGTACACGTCTGTTCACTTTAATTGTAGCATAGTTGGGCTTGTGTTCTTCTGCAAGGTAAAAAGTGCAATGCTATGTGAGAGTTGAGTTATCTTTTATCTTGGGTAATATTGGTCATGCTTGAGCAGTTTACTTAAATTATTAACCTTGATCATAAATTCATAATTAAAATTCTACCCACAGACATATTTACAAACACATTATATTTCTTTATTCTATATGCAAGGCTTTGGCCCTGTGTATGAATGATGAACATTTTCAGATGCATCAAAATCAAGTTTGTCCAGGAAATCCAAATTTGTGCAATCTCACAATCGTAGATAAGTGATTTGCTTTCATTTATTTCCCCTTATTGCACCCTCATTTATTCATTACGTGAATATTGATAGCTAAATGTGTGTTAAGCCCTTTGCTATTCTAAGTGTGGCCAAGAAAATAATGGACTGGAACAGGAAGGGAGTAATTTCTGGCACTTCTCTGTCCCTCTGGCTGTGCTGCTCATTTAGGGCTGCTAGACCGACCATAGCTCTGACAGGACTTCTTAACTCCAGATCACACAGCTCATTTTTACCAAGTTTCCTGAGTTCTGATTCGACTGAACCTCCCTGTCTAGAAAGCTGCAATGACTCCCTCTTCCCTGTAGGGAAACTTTAGACTCCCTAAGCTTGTATAAGTGCCTGTTCCTACAGGACCCAAGCTCACCCTTCCAGTCCTGAGCTCTCACTATCAAGACCATGAATGAAACCTTCCAGAAGCCGCTGCTGTGGACTGTCATGCTTAGGTGCATGAAGTGTCTCTGCCACTGGACGTTTGCTGAGCACACTTCTTTTTGGCATCCCAAGTAAAATGACTCCTCCTAATAAAAGCTCTGTATATTGAGTACTTACTATGTTCCATGCATCCTGGTAAGCACTTCATGTATATGATCTAATTTATCGCTTACCAGTAACTGTGTGAGCTGGGCATTAAGCCCAGATATAGAATCTTAATAACTGATGCTTCCCATTATGATCTCAGCTGAAAAAATGATCCTCCTCTGTCTATACCCTTACGTAGTATCCATACTTTATATTATAGATCATTGCATCTTCTTCTTTTTACTACCAGATTTTGTATTCTTATAATTAAATCTTGTCATATGCAACTTTGTGCTTGCAGAATCTTGTACCTCAGTAAATCTGAGAACATTTTTCTTAGCCCCTAATTATATTTTATTTCAGTCACTGATCACAACAAAATTTGTGGGCAAAAGCTATGTGAAGGGTTAATATACTTTATGTTATGTTGTTGTGAGGTATACATTTCCTGAACCTGTACTCTTGTGAATTTTTGTGGGTAGATAACATGTCTGTTCAAACACAGGGTCACATGGGCACAAGTGCACTTCTACAGGCTATTGTTTCTGGAAGTGCAGGAGCTGACACATTTGTATACTCATTACACACTGGCTGCGTCCTTGGTTCTATGCTAACCCATGATGTACATGCATATATTTATAGGAAGAGTAGCTCTTCAAACATGCAGGCTTTGTGCTCCCTCTCTCCTTCTGGTCTCCACACTTCTGCCCCGTATATCCCAGTCTGCCTGCTGATGGAACAACCTGTCACAGCAATGCTGTGAGCAAGCAGAGGGCCTGGGTCAGAACACTGTAAGGTAATGGCACTAATTGTCAGAGCCATTCTTCTGTCCCTAATGCATAGAATTTGATGTGCTTATCTCATTTTATGTATAGCTATCTATATATGCTGCAAATCACACAAGCTCCTGAGTAGATGTAATTCATAGTTAATGGGAATCAATTCTACCCAAAGGAATCTCAAGTTTGGAGGTGAAACCTCTCAGGATAATTTTCAGGATTTTTGCTTCACTGCATTAGGACATTTCAGCATTTTAGATAGCACTCAGTCTGTTCTTGGGCTTTTGGTGAAAAAGCCTTTTTTAGACATACATTCTACAAGACACAGCATCATTTTAAATATAATAGGTACATTATATTAATCCTGCTTTTCATGATGATTGCTTACGTAAAAGCTCATCCTCTGCTGTACGTAGATATAAATATATATTTGTGAAAGCATCCTTGTATATATTATATTTCAAGCCAAGTGAACAAACTCACAAGTGTGATGTTGGTCATGAGCAAGGGCCAGCAGTTCTGTGATTTGAGAAAGTATTTCACTTATATAAGCATTCACAAAATTATTTATGATTGTATCCTCAGGCTTCATCACTGACCCACACAGAAAATGAGATTAGCATGAAATAATTTATAGACCTTAGTTATAAAGCTGGGGAGAACACAGAACAGAAATCCTGGTCCCCAAAACATCTGTCAGCACTCTGAAGTTTAGGATGAGGGTTCACTGACAGTCTATAATAGGGCTTTCCAACTTCAAAGATCAGAAAGGTTCTGGCTATTTTGAGCCCTGAGGATCCCCACACTTGTAATGCTACCCAAAGGAGGAGCACATTTTAGTGTCATCTAACATGGGAGAGGCCATAAGCAATTTTAAAATTGATACCTATGCATAAATAGCACATTTTCAAAAGAATCAGAGTGATATTCTATCTCAGAACCAGGACATCCATAAGAAATTTTGGATTTCTTCTGAAAGGTGTACAGTCTTCTGATTAGATGATAGGTATCTTTTAAGCCATCTTCATTGTCATCATCATCATCAAATATCTATCGAGCGCCTGTGATGGCACCGTGATACTTCTCACTCACAGTATAAATGCTTCCGAGAGCATCAAGGCAATTTATATATTCTCAGTTCTCCCTGAGCCTCTCTCAAGCCATCACCTATTAAAGCTAGATTCTAAGGACAGGGAACTGTGTTCTAATGGCCTTATTAAACCATTAGTTCGTAGAGGTATCTGAACACCTCAAAGCCTTGTGAAAGTTTTTGAAAGGATTAAAAGTGTAATGAGCAACCATAAAGGACTTTCAGGCTGGGGGCGTAATCACTTTCATAACAATCTCTTACCTCATTCTTGTGGCATTTGGCAGAAACCATATGTGTGCAAAATCCCGGGCTGCACTAAGCGTTACACAGACCCAAGCTCCCTCCGGAAACACGTGAAGACAGTGCACGGCCCAGAAGCTCATGTCACCAAGAAGCAGCGAGGGGACATCCATCCTCGGCCCCCACCCCCGAGAGATTCCGGCAGCCATTCACAGTCCAGGTCGCCTGGCCGGCCGACTCAGGGAGCCCTCGGTGAGCAGCAGGACCTCAGCAACACTACCTCAAAGCGGGAAGAATGCCTCCAGGTGAAAACCGTCAAGGCGGAGAAGCCCATGGTATGTCATTCACTCGCCTTCTAACTTCACAGCAGGCCCAGGGTCATTTAAAAGAGCCAGGTAGGGTGCATAGAGGGACAGGACTTCCCTGTCCTCACTGTGTCAGGCTGTCTCTCACCTTAGGAGGTCATGAGGGCAGAGACCTGGATTGCTTACTTGAAGTTGATCAGCTCAGAAAAAGAGTTTCCAGGTTGCCTAAGTGATTTTTAAGATCCCTCCCAGAGCCATACCACTGTGCCATGGAAGGAAGAAAGACACGACTGTCTCTCCAGCGTGTCTGTAATGTCAAAAATCATTCACTGAGTCTTCTTGTAAAAATGCTCTCTGTCTTCTTTTCCTTGGTGACCCCAAGGTAAATAAACCACAGCCCGTATTCTTTAGGGGTTTACCGTCCAATGGGATAGACAGACTGAAAAACAAATACCATGCAGTGTGATGGGGGCTTACACACAAGTCTGTGTAAAGAGGATTCAAGAGAGAGTTAACTGCCAGTCAGTTGGGGCAGAGGAGGCCACGGGGTGGGAATTCAGTGCTCCAGAGGGAAGAGCTAAGGAGGGGGAGGAGAGGGAGGAGCACAGGGGTGGGAGGGAACGGCACAGCAGGGGTGAGTTTTGTTTTTTGAGGAAACCACTCCAGTACCAGTCTAGAGGTTGGGTAAAATGGAGACCACTTCTCCAGTTGGGCCTGAACCAGCGAGGCAGAGCACAAGGGAGGGATCTGAAAGATTCAGTAGGCAAACATCTTTCTGTTTGGTGACTAATAGGCCATGTGGGTTCCGCTGCTCTTTCAGCTTCTTTCAGACCTCAGTTGGTGACTTCGCTTCATGAATGTGATTTTGTAAAACACCTAAAAATTTCAAAGACAACAAGAAAAATAAAAAGAGTAGATAGTAGAGGAGATTCGGCCCATTTGGTCATGCACAGAATGGATTTAATTGTGCAGATATATTGAGTTCTGGGCTGTCACTCTCTAACCTGTGAAGGAAGTGTACCAGAGAGAAGTTTCATGCTTAGATTCCCAGATTCACAGAAATGATCAGGCAGACAGATTTATACTTAAAGCAGGCATTTTCTTAAAATTAGAGCAGTCTATCAATTGGATGGGGAGCCTATGAATTCATGAGTGATGTTGCTGTATAGCAGTATGTGTGGGTGGGACATAATGCACAATGTCACCATTGGGAGGATGGGAGGCTGTACTTTAATGACTTACTGAGTTTGTCTTTGAACTCTTAAGAGTCTTAGAGAGTGACATTAAGTCTAGCCAAAGATAACACAAATAGGCTATCCAGATTTGTCATTATTTCTCAGTGGGTAGCTGTACTTTGTTTTAAAAAAGTATCTTAATAAAATGTTTACACATCCATTATGATTGATCACTATATTTTAATCAGTTCATAATCTGTGTTTTATATACTTTTTTGGAGGGGAGCACATGTCTATTTTTAAAATAAAGCCTACCTGTATAATAATTGTACAGAACATTCAACAGTTCACTCTCAAGTGTTTAACAAAACAAGGAAAGTTAATTTGTAGTCTCTGAGATTATATCATGAAAAACCAATGATTTGTGTTCTTGGGATATTCTAAGAACCAGAATCTCTTCTACTTTTAGTGTACATTCCTAGCTCAAGAAAATTGTCATTTTCTCTTCAAACACCCATTATTTAAAAAGAAAATTGGTAGAAATAAAAATTTATGCAAATTTGGCCCAGCAACATTGAGATGCCCCAATGTGTGAAGTATTTTATAAAGTAATTCAATCATATTAGGTTAGTGCAAAAGTAATTGAGGTTTTTGCCATTAAAAGTAATGACGAGACCCGCAATTACTTTTGCACCAACCTAGAACCATAAGACTAAAAGAAACCATAGAGATCCAGCCCAGACCCATATTTTGAGGAAGCCGAGGCTCAGTGATGTTAATAATCACATTTCCGCAGCAGATGTTATGTGTGTATATGCTCATACACATTTATAAAAGTAGATATCATAGACATTTACTAATAAACATGAAATTGATGTTTCTAGTTTTCTTTAAAAACATGTCTTTGATTGGATCATCATGCTATAAATTAAATTCTTTCTTCTTTTTTCTTATTAATGCAACATCTCTTCTGTCTAATGCTCCTAAATGTCTTGTTCTCACTTCCTAAGGACAGTGGGTAATAAGGTGAGGGAATTTTGGCTTCTCTGTCCTTTTCATTTTGTTTTCCTTTTTTAACATTTACTTTTTTGTATTCATTTTTCTTTAGTTTTTGTGGTTTTGTGATATTTTTGGTAGTGAACATTACTCAGATCTGTTTTGAATATAGAAGCAATGTGTTTTGAACATTCAGCATGTGAAAAAATGTGGAGTTAGTTGGTGAAATTCATTGTTCTATCTGTCTAGGTTTCCATTACAAATCACACTGTGGCCTACCAAGCAGATGTTCTGAAAGACTCATTACTATACTGACTAGTGTGAATTCATCCTTAGACCAGACGTGCACCACCTTCTTTGAGGAAGATCTGGCTTCGTTTGTCATTAGCAGTGTTACCTCTATTTAAGTGTGGAAGCTCATTGAAGCAATTTCCTAATTGCGAGTGCATTTGTGCCTTCTTATATGCTCTATGGAGGTATATCTGCCTGTGTGTTTGCACAAATGCACAGATTCATGTCCACACACTCTAATTTGACAGTCTAGGAGTAAGAGACATCCAAAGCTCTGGAAACAACAAGTACCTCAGGAAGGAGCAGGTGGTCTGGCAATCCAGCACTCTTCTGAGCCCAAATATTAAGCAGGGTTCATATACTCATGATCAAATTTGTGTATCTTATTTTGATCTGCTTGGTTGCCCGGGACAAAGTTAGTGTACCATGCAGCACTCACTTAGAAAGTGTTCATTTGCTTGAGTGTATGTACTGTGATACCAGAAGAAGCGAATGGGTTCTACTGTGAAGAGCCCTTCCTGGCAGCACTGCACATTCCACCCGATAATACAGTACTCTGTAACTGAGTGAGTGTAGTTATCTGTCCCTAAAGCACTCTCCCTTCTAGCTGCTGTCAGTGTTTATAGTAACACAGGTGAATGTGCTACAGACGCATGGAAGTAGCTTGTCTAGGAGTCCAGGCTAGTTGCACCATTCACTTTGTGACTTTGGGCAGTCACTGAACTTCTCTGAACATCACTTTGCTTATCTGTACAAAAAGGATTTGACTGTTAATCAACCAGGACACCACTGGGACTTCAGATAGAACATTTGTGCTGTGCGACTGTCCTGTGCAGTGTAGGCCATTTTATATAGTAATCCCCGGACTTTCCACCCTGAATTCCCAAGAGCCCTGGGAATGAGAGGAGGCAGTACTTTCCCTGACTGAGGACCTGTGGACTACATTAACAGTCCATTGTTTGCAGCATTGTCTTACAGAGTCTACTTGGTTGGGGTTAGGGAATCATTTCCTAATCCTCCTAGTGAACTGTTAGGGAGTACACTAAGAGGAATGGTGAAATCATTCTATAGACTCATAACGGCTGTGATCTGCAGCCTTTCTTTATTTCTGGGTATAGCACAAGCTAAGTGCTGAAGTTTTACCTCTCTCCTTTTACTGACACCTTGGTTGAGGTTCTACAAAAAGCAGGAAACTGTGGAAGGAGGGAGGAGAAGCTGCAAAGAGCTTGGCTAACCAGCCCTGAACAGCCTACAGGGGCTCCTGCTGGAGGAGGCAATATGTGCTGATGCGTATCTTACATTTATGTTTCAGCTGAGCAAAATGAACCTAAAGACTAAAACCACCTGGGATCATAATAATTGCTAACACCCTGTGAGCCAATTTCTATTATCCAGGTCTTTTCATATTTGGGAGCTCTCTGGGTTTCACGCTTAATCCTGACAACAATCCCTGAAATAAATGGTCCCCATTCTATAGATAAGGAAACTGAGGTTTAGAGTAGCTAAGTAATGTGCCCAAAGAATAAAGTGGTGGAGGTGGGATTGGAACCAAGGAAGAGTGTTTGCAGAGTTGGCGATTGGGGCAGGATTCCATGGCTGATACCATGCCAGTTACATTGCAGCTAGCATACTCTGCTGTCCATTGCCTCCCAGTGCCCATCAGCCTGGTGGTCCATCAGTCATTTTGGCCAAAAGAGGCCAGCTCCATTCACCACAACATAGTTTTTCTTCTCATTCAACCAACGGATGATCTTGAAGATCTTGACATGCATGAGCTCTCGTTATTGGCTCCCTTTCCCTGACCCTCCCTGGTGACATTTCTTTCCTTTCCGCTTGACCCCAGCAGACATCTCAGCCAAGCCCTGGTGGTCAGTCTTCATGCAGCAGCCAACAGTCCCCCATCAGCAACTATTCCAACAGTGGGCTCGAGCTTCCTCTGACTGATGGAGGTAGTATAGGAGACCTCAGTGCCATCGACGAAACCCCAATCATGGACTCGACCATTTCCACTGCAACCACAGCCCTTGCTTTGCAAGCCAGGAGAAACCCGGCAGGGACCAAATGGATGGAGCACGTAAAACTAGAAAGGCTAAAACAAGTGAATGGAATGTTTCCGAGACTGAACCCCATTCTACCCCCTAAAGCGCCTGCGGTCTCTCCTCTCATAGGAAATGGTGAGTTCCACATCAGACCATGCATCTGCTCAGGGTTCTTTTTTCTGTTCTTTTAAATGCAGGCTCTCAGTTTTATGTTTGCCAGTTTCTCCACCAGTCCAAAAATGATGTTGTAACCGTCCGTTAATGCTCAGCCCATTGAAGTTGCCTTTTTGGGTGGTCCATATTTTAAAAACAGCTAGGAAGTGGATATTATTGAGAAAAAAAAAAACGTGACTGTGCATGACTCATATTCTGATGGTGAAATTCTAACTGTTAGACTAGGGTAAGAGAATGCCAGCAGTAGAGGCATCTGTGGTTGCAACTGTGTCTCTAGTTTCCAAAATTTAAAAACAGGAGGTTAGCAGCCACTTTTATTTATATTTGCCCAGTTCAAGGAAAGGCAAAAATCCCTCCCTGTGGTCAGTCCCAAGGTCAGTTTGTGCTTCTGAGATTATACTTCTGAAAGCACCTGAGGGTGAAGCGCACCCCTGCACCAACCCAGGTGTTCCCTGTTGATAGGATGAGGAATGAACAGGACGCCGTGAGCATGAATGTGAAACTCATGGAATACCTTTGCCTGGGGACTTGGCTGAAACTCAAGGATTGTGTACACATCCCAGGATTCTTTTTGTCCTTGCCCTGTGCTTGGGGAGGGACTTCACTGACTCGAGGGAGTTCATCGCCAGCCACCCTGTTTTTATAAAGGAAGCTTCATGGGCATGCAGCCATGCCTGCTCGCTCCCTGCTGTCTATGGCTGCGTTGGGGCTACACTGCAGAGCTGAGTAGTTGTGAGGCCAGCAGTGTGGCCTGGGACACCAAAACTGGTTTCTAGCTGGCCCTTTGCAGAAAAGGGTTGCACATGCTGGGTGTAAGTCATCCTCGAAGGGAATTCATCTCCGCACGCTCTCTCCCTTTCTCTGTCTCCAGGCACACAGTCCACCACCACCTGCAGCTTGGGTGGGCCCATGACACTTCTCCCGGGCAGAAGCGACCTCTCTGGGGTGGACGTCACCATGCTGAACATGCTCAACAGGAGGGACAGCAGCACCAGCACCATCAGCTCGGCCTACCTGAGCAGCCGCCGCTCCTCGGGGATCTCGCCCTGCTTCTCCAGCCGCCGCTCCAGCGAGGCGTCGCAGGCCGAGGGCCGGCCGCAGAACGTGAGTGTGGCGGACTCTTACGACCCCATCTCCACCGACGCCTCGCGCCGCTCCAGCGAGGCCAGCCAGGGCGACGGCCTGCCCAGCCTGCTGAGCCTCACGCCCGCCCAGCAGTACCGCCTCAAGGCCAAGTACGCGGCCGCCACGGGCGGACCGCCGCCCACGCCGCTGCCCAACATGGAGAGGATGAGCCTGAAGACGCGCCTGGCGCTGCTCGGGGACCCCCTCGAGCCCGGCGTGGCCCTGCCTCCCGTCCACGTCCCGAGGAGGTGCAGCGACGGGGGAGCCCACGGCCACGGGCGGCGCCACCTGCAGCCGCACGACGCGCCGGGCCACGGGGTGAGGAGGGCCAGCGACCCCGTGCGGACGGGCTCCGAGAGCCTGGCCCTGCCCCGTGTGCCGCGCTTCGGCAGCCTCAGCAGCTGCAGCCCCCAGGCGATGGCCCCGTCCACGGAGAAGCGCAGCCTCGTGCTTCAGAATTACACGCGGCCCGAGGGCGGCCAGCCCCGAAACTTCCACTCGCCCCCCTGTCCTCCTGTCATCACCGAGAACGTCACCCTGGAGTCCCTGAGCATGGACGCCGATGCCAACTTGAACGATGAGGATTTCCTGCCGGACGACGTGGTGCAGTATTTAAATTCCCAGAACCAAGCAGGGTACGAGCAGCACTTCCCGAACGCCCTCCCGGATGAGAGCAAAGTGCCCCACGGGCCCGGTGACTTTGACGCGCCCGGGCTGCCAGACAGCCACGCCGGCCAGCAGTTCCATGCCCTCGAGCAGCCCTGCCCCGAGGGCAGCAAAACGGACCTGCCCATCCAGTGGAACGAAGTCAGCTCTGGAAGCGCCGACTTGTCCTCCTCCAAGCTCAAGTGTGGCCCGCGGCCCGCCGTGCCGCAGACTCGCGCCTTTGGGTTCTGCAACGGCATGGTGGTCCACCCGCAGAACCCCTTGAGGAGCGGGCCCGCTGGGGGCTATCAGACCCTCGGGGAGAACAGCAGCCCCTATTGTGGTCCAGAGCACTTGGTGCTGCACAGCAGCCCCGGAAGTGGCACCAGTGGAAATGCCTTCCATGAACAGCCCTGCAAGGCCCCACAGTATGGGAACTGTCTCAACAGGCAGCCAGTGGTCCCTGGTGCACTGGATGCTGCCTGTGGGGCAGGGATTCAAGCCTCAAAGCTGAAAATCACCCCCATGCAAGGGACCGGGGGCCAGCTGAATTTCAGCCTGCCGGTAGCACCAAATGAGTCAGCTGGCAGCACGGTAAATGGCATGCAGACCCAGGACCCGGTGGGACAGGGGTACCTGGCTCACCAGCTCCTTGGTGACAGCATGCAGCAACAGGGGGCAGGCCGTCCCGGTCAGCAGATGCTTGGGCAGGTTAGTGCTACCTCACATGTCAACATCTATCAAGGGCCAGAGAGCTGCCTGCCAGGGGCTCACGGCATGGGCAGCCAGCCGTCAAGCTTGGCAGTCGTCAGGGGCTACCAGCCGTGTGCCAGCTTTGGGGGCGGCAGGCGCCAGGCTGTGCCGAGGGGCAGCCTTGCTCTGCAGTCAGGACAGCTCAGTGACACAAGTCAGACCTGCAGGGTGAATGGCATCAAGATGGAGATGAAAGGGCAGCCCCATCCACTGTGCTCTAATCTGCAGAATTACTCTGGTCAGTTCTATGACCAAACCATGGGCTTCAGTCAGCAAGACACAAAAGCTGGTTCATTCTCCATTTCAGATGCCAGCTGCTTGCTACAGGGGACCAGCGCCAAAAACTCTGAGTTGCTTTCCCCAGGTGCTAATCAGGTGACAAGCACAGTGGACAGCCTCGACAGCCATGACCTGGAAGGGGTACAGATTGATTTTGATGCCATCATAGACGATGGGGACCACTCCAGCCTGATGTCGGGGGCCCTGAGCCCAAGTATCATTCAGAACCTTTCCCATAGCTCCTCCCGCCTCACCACACCTTGGGCGTCCCTCCCGTTCCCGGCGCTGTCCGTGAGCACCACCAACATGGCTATCGGGGACATGAGTTCTTTGCTGACCTCCCTAGCGGAAGAAAGCAAATTCCTTGCAGTTCTGCAATAGGCTTTAGGAAAGAAAAGGACTGCAACAAACATAAATCTATAGGAGTCGAAAAGATTAAACTGACTTTGTTTTGGCTGTTTTTTTTTTTTTTTTTTTTTTTTTAGTTCTGTATGTATTTTAGCAATCTCATCTCACCTAACTGGGATGTGTTTCAAATATATTCCTTTTATGGAAAAGGACTCTGAAAAACCCTAAAGTATTCTAGGGAGAAACTGTCTTCCATTTCAGTTTTGAATCAGTATTGTTACAGTCAAACCACCCTCTTTTTTTAAAAAAACAAACTGTAAGCCTGCCCCCTTTTTTAGTAAACCGATGTAAATGTGTGATGTGCATATTCTTTATTTTAGAAGAGCAGTCAAATTAAAGGATTTGACATGTTTTGCTGTTGCTCAAAGGAAATTCGGAGTCGGTGTGCTTGTGACCAAGGGGTTACACTTCCAGCTTTTAAAATTCTCCTTTACATGTGCTCAATGTTTTGTTTTGTGTTTTGGTTTCTGTTTTTTATTTTAATTCCCACATTGGGCACAAGAATCAGAATATGGATAGCGAGTTTAAGAATCCTTTGTGGTGCACAGTGGCATAGATGGCAGAATAGTGATGTTCTCCCCATCCCCAATTCAGTTCGGGACACACTTTCCACAGTTACACAGAAGTGGGAACGTGGGGCTCTTGCAAATGAAATAGGCGCTCACAGTTTCGGTTTTCAGCTCTTCGTGTTCTTAAGTGTGCTTTGGGGGAGGTTATGTCTGTATGGTCGGTTCTCAGTTAGCACATTTGCCTTTCCTCCCACTACCTTCATGAACATTCATTGCTGTTTAGCACTGCAGCCAGAGAAAAGGGACAGGCAGTTGGTGACACTCAGCCACGTTGCTACTTCTATCTGTTCTGGTAAGAAATTAGAGAGCTTGTAGATTGAAGCAATTGGGTAGAATTAGTTGGGGGAGTATTTGTGGGTTTGTTGTATTTGTTGATTAGTTCCATCTCTTTCCATTATAACTGAGAATGGATTATATATAGCCCTAAGTATATATGTATTTAAACAACCCCACAAGCAGCTGTATCAGTAACATTTATTAATTCTACTACAGTGAAGGAGAATTTCTATTCTATATACCTTATTTTGAGGGATTTATTAAACTTAGTAAAAGAGAAAGCCCACACAGTGGGAATAAATTGTTTCAGCCATTTTTAGTATTTGAGAGCACTAGGGAAGGTGTTTAGTAGCTGTGTGGATGCCTTTTTTCACACCCTGTCTATTGAATGCTGCATCCATTGACAAAGTTAAATGTTACATGCGTTTAGTCCGCAACGTGGACTAGATCTGTACTTCTGTTTTGGATTAAAACATTTAAAGATTTTTAAAGTGCAGCTCCGCCCCATGTGCAGTTGATACACATAAAAGTCATACTGTGTGTGCACAGAGTACATGGATTTTCCAGCATATTGCTTTAAAAAATATATAAACTATTAAAATAAAATATGAACACCTCAGGCTACCTGCTGTATTCTGTCCCATTGACCCCTGGACTTGGATTAATTGCAAGTAATTGATAATTCAATTATGTGGCTTTTCCCCTTTATTCCTGCCATTTCAATTACAGTAGAAAGACAAAATCAAGTAAAATAAAATGTAAGATAATAGAAAGAGTGTCAGGACCAGCCCACTTTTCTCATGTTTATGTTCTTTCATTTGGACCAAGAATTTTGCATGGAGGTTGATTTGCCACTGGGGACTTTGGCTAAGACTGTTGGGTTTGCTTTCAATTAGATGTTGCTGAGATGAGCAGAGGGATGCTGCAGTTCCCCCTCCATGCCTGCTGTCCTCCCCCATGTAAGTCTTTGAAATTAAAGGATGTGTCTCCTTTGGAGCAGCCCCAGAACAAAAGAGAATAAGTGATCTGAGCTTAGGAGAGTTGAGGCTCTACCACTTTTCAGCTGAAAAAGCAAGGCTTTCTTTGTGTTTCTGAAACAGGACATGATATTGTCACAAGATCAGAGATCCAGTCTCAGTTTTCCATGAGTCTCCATATCTCCAGGTCCTGGTCTTATCTTGTGTTCTCTAATGGTTTGCCTCAATCCCTTTCCAACCCTTGTTTTTAAAGCACGGGCCTGAGCGTTCTCCATTGCTCCTAAGCAAGGAACTTGCATGGAAGGCACTATGCTGACCTCCTCCGTATTCTGGGATGCAACTGCATTTCTCAGTTACCATCGTTTCCTGCATCAGCTTTGTCCTTTGTGGAGGGATGGATGCGATCAGGCCCACCACTGTTGTCTTGTGCTTCTGCTCTTTCCTATGATTTCAGGTCATTTTCTGGGTTTCCCCCGTTTTTGCTTTTTTATATATATATATATATATTTGCTTCCCTTGCTATTGCTTTTAGATTTGCAGGAGATGCAAGTTTCAGCTCAGTGGTTGGCTTCTCTCAATATGGAAATTTCAGGATGGAGGAGAGGAGGGAGGGAAGAAGAAAGTATACTCCTCCAGAATTTCAGTGATCTGTTGTGGCAGTCCAGTGGAAGGAAGGTTTTTTGAGGTCACTTAGACGCATCCTTTTGGGCATCCTTTTGGGATCTCTGTAGGTGAGGCATCTCATATCTTGAGACCCATCCCCAGCCTCCAAGCCTCTCTCCATTTCTCTAACCTATGTATTTAGAGCGAGACTAGTGTCACCATCCTGCCTTTTATAAAAAATGCAGGCTCACACCTGGTACTCCTACTTAATGTCTGTGTCAAACTTTTTATTTTTCTAACCATTTTTGTTTTATTTTTCTGAAAAAGTTAACCCCTCCCAATTCCTCACACATTGGCTCTTCCTCTTGAGCCACAAAGTTTTGATTCTTGCGATGTATGTGCCTTATTTTATGTTAATCTTGTCAATGAGAGGGACCAGTTGGTGTTGCCCAATCAGCACTCCAAGGCTGTGCGTGCACTGGCTGGAGAGTGCTCAATGGTAGCAGAGTCAGAACTGTCTTGTATCCTGGTTTCCTGTGTTGTTTTGGACTGATAGGAGGATGTTCTCTTCTGACAAGTTACCCTTGTGTATCCTGCAGACGTGTAAAATAAAATACAAGTTCATTTTTTTCACCTTTTTTAGATTTTTAAAAAATAAAATGTGTAATCCTTTTTTAAAAGAAACACATGTAAATACATTTAAGTGTTGTAGGCATAGCGTTCTGATGTGACTGGCCCAGGCGTTCCTTGGACAAGCCTGCAGTCCCGGTGATCTCGGCCACCTCAAGCCCGAGGCTGCAGCCCAGCCACAGATGAACTCTACCTTTGCTTTCAGAATCACTTAGTCCTTTTGTAACAAAGAAAAAAAATGTTTCTTACAATGTCAATAAAAAATTCTTTGTACGGAAGTTCTTACTGGGTTGTTTATTAAATGCATAGTTGACTGGAAAGAGTGCTTTCTTTGAAAACATCCAGAGCCTGTAGTTGGATCCTGACCCTGCCACATACAAGCTGAATAGACTTTTGCTGTGAGATCCAGATTCTTTAGCCCTAAACTGGGCAATAAGATGCAGATTCATACATGCTCATGGTGTTGTGAGGATGTTTACCGGCAGTGGGGGTGGGGGGGACACACCTGTTGGAACCATTATTGTGTTTCTTACTTGTATTGCTTTGCCAAATTCCATGAGTAAGGATGGTGATGGGATTTAATGTCCAACAGCTTCATTTGTCCCATTTTTATGTTATCCTCTCATTTCAGAAATGCCCTAGAACAGGTCAACAGAAAATCTGACATGATAAAAACCTACTTTATGTGGCTTTTAATAACTGACCTCGGTCAGAATAAGTTCTCTCCTGTGTTTTTTCTGTCGGTATGCAATATTGTTCTGCAGATCACCGTAAACCACTCCAAAAGCCTTTCCTTCCTCTTTCTTAGTAGTAGCACATGTCTTTTGAGCCATCAGCTGAGGGCAGTGTTTCTGGGAAGAACGGGAGTCCTGGCTGTGGCTATCTCAAGGCTGCAAGGATGGTGCATAGATGTGTATGTGGGCACACACATGTGTTCCCCAGGCCTTATGTCCTGTGGGGGATGTATTGTTCTCTGCCCTCCAGCAGGGTTTCTTTGGCCATAGGGATGCTTCATGCTTTCCTGATTCTCGGGAGAATTTCCTTCCATCCAATCCAAGATGCTTTGCTTTTATAACTAGATCCCTTATATAAGGTATCCAAATGAATCCAGAAAAAAATGAGAAAAAATATGAATTTATAAATTAATATTCAGGTATGAATTGTCAGCTCAAAAAGAGACATGCCACGTAGCAAATCAAAATAAAAGAAATCAGAGAAATTAGGCTAAGAGAGAGGAAACATAGGGAAAGGATGCCCCCAGGAATGAGGTGGGTGTCGTGGGCTCCTTTAATCCACATGAGCGGGGATAGATGGGGCTCCCAGCTTTGTTTGTAAAAATGCCTTTTGCAGAGGAAATACAAAGGAAGCAAAGTTTGAGGTAAAATAGTCTAGTTACAATCTGTTGTTTTATAAAGATATCCTTTAAGTAATTTTGGGAATGTAAAGACATTATACCTTACCCAAACAAGAATGTAATAGAATGCTAAAATGAGATGGGAAAATCTACCTACTGCCAAAATGTCTTATTTGTCCTTTTTTTCTCCTCCCAGGTTTTCTACTTATTTTCTTGGCAGTCTTCCCTTTTGGTTTGACTTTAGAGTATATTTACTATTCCAAACACAGTCTGAGCACGTCTTTCCTTTCATATTAGCCTTTACTTTCTAAAATCTCATTTTGCTAACATAGACCTCATTTTACTAACATATGCCTTTTCTACCTAGTTATTCAACCTCTTGACAATTTTTCAAAACATTAATGGACTCTAAATTGCTTTTAGGCTTTTTTCTTTTTTTCTTCTTATATATATATATATTTTACTGTGTTTTAGGTTCTGGGGTACATTGAAGAACATGCAAGATTGTTGCATAGGTACATATGTGGCAATGTGGTTTGCTGCCTTCCTCCCCATCACCTATATCTGGCATTTCTCCCCAGGTTATCCCTCCCCAACTCCCCACCCCCCGCTGTCCCACCCCTAGTTCCCCCCCACAGACCCCAGTGTGTGATGCTCCCCTCCCTGTGTCCACGCGTTCTCATTGTTCAACACCCGCCTCTGAGTGAGAACATGCAGTGTTTGATTTTCTGTTCTTGTGTCCGTTTGCTGAAAAAATGATTTCCAGATTCATACATGTCCCTACAAAGGACACAAACTCTTTGTTTTTTATGGATGCATAATATCCCATGGTGTATATGTGTCACATTTTCCCTGTCCAGTCTATCATTGATGGGCATTTGGATTGGTTCCAAGTCTTTGCTATTGTAAACAGTGCTGCAATGAGCATTCATGTGCATGTGTTCTTATAATAGAACAATTTATAATCCTTTGGATATAGGCTTTTTTCTTTGTATACATTTTGTGGCCACAGACTGGCCCACACTCACCCAACGGAGGTATGGAAATTCCATTCTATAACTTTTCTCACCTGTCCCCAAATCTCGAACTTCACACACTGCTCCCACCTTTCCTGAGCACCCAATGGTAGGTTATCATGACCCCTGCCTTCAAAGACCTTGCACTGTCTGGGACATAGGGCAGTGATGACATGTTTCATTAATTCAGCCATGCTGCCCGAGTATCTAATATTCCATTCATAGTCTCTTATAGGGACTGGAGATGAGGAGATGAATAAAACAGTTCATATCCATGAGCTCCCAGCCCGGTGGGAGAGACAGACATGGAAACAGGTTGCAATGGCAACTCATAATGGAAGATGTTCAAGGGGAAGTTCAGCTTAGGGCATTGTCCACCTGAAGTGCCTATGGCAGAGCTTCTTAGACATGCTACTATTGGCATTCAGGGCTGGATAATCCTTTGTTGTAGGGGACCGTGTTAGGTACTAGAGAATGTTTAGTGGTGTCCCTGGCCGGTACCCACTAGATACCAGTAGTATCCCGCCAAGTTGTGACAGCTAAAAACATCTCCAAACATTGCCACATGCCCTGTGGCAGGGTAGTGGGGAGACATCGCTGCAGACTGAGAACCCCTGGTTTATGGAATGAAAATGCAAGGAGACACATTCTGCAGGCAGGGGCCCAGAGAGAGATCCCAGTACAGGCACAGACTTGGCAACCTTTGGTCTGCAGATGAAGAAAGGGTAAGAGCGTCATGGCCAGGCACAGGGGTAGCAGGAATAGAGGACTGAGGAAGAAATCCCGAGGATCACTGGCCCCAGGGACCAAGAGATGCGAAGGCCTGCATCAGAAAGGCTGGAGAGGAGAGGAGAGAGAGATGGGAGACGCAGCAGAGAGCGTGTGCTCTGAGAACAGGGAGGCCGATTCTAGAAGGTCTCTGTCAAAAACAACATCCAGGTAAGTAAAACATGGACAGGAAAAGACACGTTTTAAGAATTAGGAGACCCTGGGCAACCACAGGCAAGCATTTTTCAGTAGCATGGTTGGGAAGAGAAACCAGAATACAATAGATGAGAATTAAGTGACACATGAAAAAAATGGGGAATGCCGTGGCCCCTTTCACACAGCATACCGCATTTCACCCCCTCCAAGTCAGCTTCCACAGTAAGACACAACGTACTCCATGTTCCCACTAAGAAAGAACACGTGCTGCTCATTAACCATGACATGGTGCTTTTCAGTCTCTAACAGGCAAGCTCCAATTTCAGTAGTTACCAAGTCGGAAAAAAAGTGCATGCCTTGGAGGGTATGAAAGACATTATTTCCCAAGGAATGGAAAGAGATAGCGGATCAAGGAGGGGTGGAGAGGAGGAAAGCTTGAACTTTTCTTGTAACTGTTTCTTTTTCTTCCTCTCTCTCTCCTCTTCCACGCAAGAGGCTCGGCTGTGCTAGTTGGCCAATAGAAAGAGGGGCAGCAGAGTGGCTGTGCTAGTTGGCCAATAGGAAAGAGGCAGCAGAGTGGCTGTGCTAGTTGGCCAATAGGAAAGAGGCAGCAGAGTGGCTGTGCTAGTTGGCCAATAGAAAAGAGGCAGCAGAGTGGCTGTTCTAGATGGCCAATAGGAAGGAGACAGCAGAGTGGCTGTTCTAGATGGCCAATAGGAAGGAGGCAGTGGAGTGGACAGGGTAGATGTTCCAGTGAACAGAGCCGGCGTGGCAACTCCCGGGACCCATGAAATAGCCTGTCCTGGGTGAGGAGGCAGAGGGTAAGGACCGGGGGAAGAACCGATTGATGTGCCGGAACGGCTGTAGGTCAAGCAACTAATTGAATGCAAAGGTGACTTAGACCTGTGAAGGCAAGACCGTCTGGCAATGTGTCAGGAAGGCCCCTGAGCCTGACCCGGGCCTCTGAAGTGAATGGGGAGTGAGGAGGTGGTTGGAAGGTGGAGCAGGAAACATGAAGCACTCCACGAAGCATCCAGGGGATCACGTGTCAGGGCCCACTGCCGAGTTCCTGCAGGACCTGGGTTGAATAGACTGGGGGCCAGCCTCAGGGATGGTGGGGGGAGGTTATTTTGATCTTTTCAGGGAGAATAATTCTGTAAAATACCCTTTGGCAATGACAGGAGCGGCATCCAATGAGTGTGCTGGAGAAGGGCTGGAGGTGGGTGGGGTGGAGAGAGTGCCCTTGGAATCTCGCAGGGTCCACCGCTGCCCTCCTGCTGGGTTTCTCAAGTGGCCAGGCCCCCCTTCCATTCTGCAAGTTCCTCCTTCCTTCCTGTAGGAAGAAAGCAAGAGAGTGGGCAAGGGAGGGCTGCAGAGATCAGGAATAATGCACTCTTCCCTCAGCTTCCTCCCAGCCCCCAGGAGGCCATTTTCAGCCTGGCCCCTGCAAAGGAAGACTGAGCACAGAGGTGGGACACCGGGGAGAACTAGGACCAAGGAACAGGACTTGCCATCACCAGCTCTTCACCAACTAAGCAGGGAACTGTATGTGGAATTCCCCATGAGCAGTTCATGGACCTAGTTTTTTTCCCTTTCACTTTACAGGAATACTGTTATGAAGTACTAGGCTAATTTGCTCATTCGTACCTTGACTTCCCATCCTACTGCAGCTCTGTGGGGCTCAGCTCACACTTCCCTCCTGCTCCTGGTTTCCCTTCTCCTACCTGGGTCTTCTCAGGCTGTGGCTGAGTGGTTGAAATGAGAAGTGGCCTGGCAAGTCTGCTAGTCCCCCTGGAAGGAGCAGCAGCAGTACCAAAGCACCGGCCAGCCTCACCCAGGGGCCCTCCATTTGGGAACAAGGCCTGCTACTAACTTGGGGAAGCATTTGCCATGCCTGGGTAGGGGAATGTGCATGGATTGACTTTGCTCTCTTCCTGTGCTACTTCGGCCTTTGTCCTCATACCCCATCTAAAGAAAGATGCTCTGGTCACTCCAACTGGAAGCAGCTAAAACCTGATCACGTCCCTACTTTTGAAAAAGATCCAGCCTTAGAATGCATGCTTCTATGCCAGTGGTAGAAGGGACATCTTAGCAGTTACCTCCCTTCCAGTGCCTGTTCCTGAACCGTTGAAATAAAAACCCCAAATATGCATTTGATTATACGTGTGACCCAGTGCATCCATCCTGGTGCTCTGCTAATGCACCAGGTTATGCACTCTGCTAATGCTCCAGCTGTCTGACTGACAACTGGAGAGCTTATGCAAGATTTACCTTATCTGAGGTCATGACGGAGCAGATATAGGAAGAGGACTAAGCACTCTTCTACTACTTTGCTTCCCTATCCACAAAAACCTCTGCTCCTAGAAGGGTCCCTAAGAAAAGAAAAAGCACTTGTCCCCTCCCTGTGAACAGCCCAACCCACTTTGAATCCTGCAGTGCCTCCAGATGAGTGTTCTCCCCTGCAGCTGGAAAACCTCCTGCGCTCAGAAATTCCAGGGTCCCAACATGATCCATGCTCAGAAGTTGGGCTGCAGCTCCTCGGAGCTGGCAGGCATAAGCCTCCAGCCCTTCAGGGCTTGCAAGAGCCAAACGCACTGCGGAGGTGTGATTCACTGAGTTCCCAGAGGAAAGGGAGGCAGCCAGCTGGCAGGGGATTACTGAACAGCCAGGCCAAGGCATTCCGTTGCTGTTTGGAGACAAGCAGCCAGCTACCTCCCTTCTCTTCCTCCCCCGCTGAGGCGCAGAGCTGGAGACAGGCCAGGGCCCTGGGGGAAGAAGAAAAGGAACTGAGCTGCCTCACTTACTACCAAGATAAGAAGTCTGTGGCTGCTCTCCCCAGTAAGCCAAGACAAGAAATGCTTACATTTTCATTTGAAGATGATTCTGACGCCCCCAAATGTTTATCCAAAATATACCTAATGCATTGCCCAGAGAGAATTTTTTAATGAGCAGCAAACTGGGTAGGCAACAAAAATTGTATTGGCTGAAGAACAAACAAAAAACCAGTGCATATGTCATAGGTCAAGGATTGGCTATATTCTCCTAAATAAGAGACTCCTTTCTCTTGTGGCTTGGATATCTCAGGCTCTCTAGGGTGACTTTAAGTTACAGATTTATTGCTCAGCCATTCTTAGCCCTAATGCTCTTCAGAAATTCACTGCTGTATGAGCCCAGGTCCCCCAGACAGCTTCCATTTGATCCATCTCTTTCCAAAGATGAAGTCATGAAATATGATAAGTATTTCTTCTGAAGTTCATGCAAAGAACAAAAACCAAAGATCCAATCCAAGCTCCCTCCCCTTTGAGCTTAGATAAATGTGTCACTCAAATTGAGATAATAGTCCAGACCCTTTCTCACCCACCCCTGCCCCATCTGCAGGACAGCAACAACACTCTCTCAGAGCCTTCAAAGCAAAGAGGAGAAGAACATTCCATTGACCTGCAAGACCAAAGGTCAAGGAAGAAACTTTCCTTGGGTCCCCTTGACCCAGGGTTTCTTCTCTTGCTCTGCAGTTTTAGACAATGTAATACCACTTCCCACTGTTCCAATGGAACACCCGGCAGCTTCCAACATGGTGATGATTCCAATTTTTTTGAAATGCATTCCCCCTAAATCAAGTGGATTTAACACTGAACCAAAAGGAAGGCTTTGGAAAACAAGTTTATTGTAATCCAGCCTTACCAGCCCTGTGCACTAGAATTTTAGCTTCATTCAGTCACAGGGGTTCCTCGCCTGAGAAGGAGTACAGAGAGGGTAAAGAAAAGGTGGTACTCTGACACCAACCCAACTGGCTGGATTGAGTCCTGCAGTTCAGTCCTGGCATCAACTGCGTGGAGACTGGTGTCAGTGTAGACTCCATGAATTAAGAGCTTGGTCCTCTGCAAGACAGTCCCAACTTCAGATGCCAGCCAGAAGTTGAGGGGGTTCTGACCAACTGGCTACAAATTCAGAGGTTCCTCTAACCCCCTCAAGTTGATAATTCTTTGGAACAATTCACAGAATTCAGAAAAGCACCACCCTTGTTATTAAACTTTTATTATAAAGGCTACAACTCAGGGACAGCCACATGAGAAGACGCATAGAGTGAGGTCTGGAAGGGCCTTGAATCCAGAGCTTCCATGCCCTATCCTTGTGGAGTCAGGGTCTTTCCCCCTGTGGACAGATCAATATCTTCATCAACCAGGAAGATCCACTGACTCTCAGGGTCCAGAGGTTTTATTGGGGCTTAATTATGTAGGCATAATTAATTAAATCATTGGACACATGATTAAATTCAATCTCCAGCACCCTTCCCCTCTCCAGAAGTTAGGCTTGGCCCCCTGTCCCAGCCCTCCAACCATTTGGTTGATCTTTCCTGTGACCAGCCCCATCCTGAAGCCATCTAGAAGCCACCATGAGTTACCTTATTGGAAAAAACTCAGGTGCGATCTAAAGGTCTCGTAATAGCAAAGACACTCCTATCACTGGGGAAATTCCAAGGGTTTTAGCATCTCCCTACCAGGAACTAGGGAAAAAGGTAAGTCAAATTTCTTCTTATACAACAGGGGCATCTCCTTGGAAATAAACCAGTCTACGACTAAGAAAGAAAAATAGATGAGAGCAAGACATGGCTAGAGTTATGGAATCCCAGCTTGCTGGTAAAGAGCTGACCCAGGCTGACGTTTGGACAGAGTGCCAGCACCTTCTCCAATAACTTATTCATTCCTTGTAGCTTCAAAGTTCTCATCTGGAAAAGAGGACTTGAGATTGTCAATATAAAATGCTGAGCATACGCAGCACCCAGTAAGTTCTCAGTGAAAGTTTGTGTTGTTGGTTCTTTTCCCTCACCCTGGCAGGGACTGCACAGGACTGAAGTGCAGGAAAGAAGGCCCACAATGCAGGAAGATGGAGGGCTACCAGGAGCCAGAGGCCCTCGCAAAGGTGTGCATCGAGGCCCATACTCTCCAGACCGTCTGCCTGCTGTTAGTTCTGAAACCAAAGGCACACAGACTTGTGCACTGTGTTTTAGGATGTGAGAACAGAACACTACGAACGTATCTTCATTCACGCAACCTTGCAGGAATTAAAAGTCCAAAGAAGCAAGCGCTGGATGTGATATTTTACTCCAATGTCCAGGGTATAATTGGCTCCTGATAAACAGCAATTCTAGAATTTATATTTAATACTAAAATAACAAAAAAAGAACAATCATTTTTAAAGACATTTTATCATATGTTATATAAAAACTAAAAAGTAATAATAAAAGCGAACTATCATTCACCCATTCAGAAATACTATTTTGTGATCTCGTTCTGGGTCTGTTTTTTAGACATATCTACGTGTGTATATAAATACAATAATGCAAATTGAGCATCTCAATCTGAAAATCTAAAATTTGAAATGCTCCAAAATCTGAAACTTTTTGAGTGTCAACCTGACACTACAAGTGGAAAATTCCACACCTGACCTCATGGGTGTGCAAAACTATTAAAAATGTTGTATAAAATCACCTTCAAGCTATGTATATAAGGGATATATGAAACATAAATGAATTTTGTGTTTAGACTTGAGTCCCATTCTCAAGATATTTCAGTATGGATATGTAAATATTTCAAAATACAGAAAAATCTGAAATTTGAAACACTTCTGGTCCCAAATATTTTGCATAAGGAATACTCATCGTGTGTGTGTGTGTGTGTGTGTGTGTGTATACTCAACAAATGTATCTGCACAATCCAGACCCACCAGACAGTAAGATTCACACCTCTTGTCACTGCAGTAAGAACTGAGGTCAAAAGCAATCCATATTTCACCACATAGAACCCTGTAGCAAATTTGTCTTCAATTATTTCATTGGCATAGTTTTGAAAATGGGTAATCATTTAGTTTTTTTAATTAAAAAAATTATTTTTAGGATAAGGTCTTGCTATATTACCTAGGCTAGTCTCCAACTACTAGCCTCAAGTGACCCTCCCGCCTTAGCCTCCTGAATGCATGCCCACCACCATGCATGTCTTCAAGGGTGATATTTCTGAACAACTGATTTATCACAAAATTTGTGGTTTAGATGCTTCAAGTATTGTGAATTTAAGATAAATTGTCTTCTACAGCATTCAGGAATGTGACCCAGTGACAAGTCTGGTAATAAGAAACATATAGTTCTGTGAAAAGATAGCCACTCACTATTTTGCTGTTTACTCTCAGTTTTTTTTAATGTATTTTTTCAGATAAATGCATACTCATTTACTTATTATAGAATGAATACATGCTTTTTGTGGAAAATAGAGTAAAGCATCAAAGAAAATAAAAGCCACCTGTCATTCAATCCCCCAGAAATAATATTTTGTGATCTAGTTCTAGGTCTGGTTTTTAACACATAACATGTACTAATAAATATTTTTCCATGTCATTCACTAAAAATTCTTCAGAAACTTTTCAGTGGGTGAGGAAAAGGAAGAACCAATGGTGGGGAATCAGGAGATTGAACAGCTTTTCCTACCTCATAGCTGCAAGGCTGACTAGGTTCTGTTTTTCTCTTTCCTTATGAAGGGATCAAAAACTCAACAGCAGATGCAGAAAGAAATCTTACCTGAACTTACCTTATCTGATTAAAGCAGAGCTTTAAGAGACTCAGCTGCCACCACAATCCCCCCATACAAATCTACAGAGGTCAGAATGGTGACTGACTTAGGCACCACAGCACTCCAAAAAAGAAATTGTGTTCAGCCTCATCAGAACCTTCCTGCCTTTAAAGCCCTAAAGTCTCCGTTTTGCTAAGTTGCTGCATAAACCTGTACCTCTGGCTGGACATCGAGTTACTCTTTACAGGGTGCTCCTGCATGCATGTCAATCAGCCTCATCTTTTCTCTGTTTTCTATATTTATTGTCAGTTAATTCACAGGCCTCCAATCATTTAAACCTAATATGGTAGAGGGAAAGTTTTCTTCCCGACAGGTCTGACCATGAAGGTGATGTGGCTGGGACTCCTTACTCTATGACCAAGCCGGATGAAAGATGCTTTCTCACCAGTCAGACTCCAGGATTTCTGTTCAGGGTCCAGCCCAGCAAGTACCTTGTCTTTTTCAAAATTTAGATTTGCAGGAGAATACTTTTGGTTTGAACTAGGTCTTTGGCTATGGTGGCCCCTGTTATAGATAGCAATTGTATATCTGTTCTGTTTCCTGTTGTGCTGTTTAAAAGTATTGTTTGTTATAAGAAAGTGAATGATAGGGCAGAACCGAGGTATTTGTCCTATAGGCCAATATTGCTCACTGATGGTGTCCTGAGAGCTTGGCTTTGGAAGTCAGAGGGCATTTTCTCTGGTTTTCCACCTGTCAATGCTGCCAATTATCAGACCTGTGTCTAGAGGTCAAGCTGAGAACCTGAGACACAGGTCACATTATACTCCTGCCCACCATTGCTGCCTCTCAGGGGATGTCTGATTCAAAGTCCTTTCCTTGGCTATTGCCTTCGATGCCTGTGACAACTTGGTTTCCTTCTTTCTGCTATCTTTGGGCATGGCTTTGCATTACGAGGGCTGCATTTTCTGTGCCCCCTTTGGAGATGCTTCTTCTGTCCGTGGTTAAATTATAAAAAGTCTTATTCATCTGAGTCACTTTTGGGACTGAATATACTCTCTGAGGCTGGATTAGAGCACAGGCTTCTTTGTTGAAAGGTACCTCTTGGGCTGGAAGTTCCTCCTAGCTTTTGTAATCTCCCTACTTGTAATCTCCCTACTTGATCTTACTGCTTCCATGGAAACGTCCCAGTTGACTGGAACCCCATTTTCAAGCCCCCGCTGCTGCTCCACCGCTGAGGTTAGCTCTACCCACTTCCTTTATGGTTGGCATCATTTCACTAAGGATCATTTAGAATGTCAGTGGCTTCTTTGAGAAAACTTAAGATCTTCCAAGTTGACTTTTCTAAGACTTTTCCATCCCATTCCTTTGCCTCAATTCCATGTAGTCACTGGGATTTTAGGCCCCATCCCCCCCAACCTGGGAGCTCTTGAGAGACTCGGGGACCCCCAAAAGCAAGCACATGAGGCTTAAAACACCAATATGAGGCAGATTCAATATCTTATTTATTCAGATGGGCTTTGGAGACATCCAGATAGACATCCAATGTATCCTCAGTCCCTCACCTAAAACTCAGTCCACAGTCCCCAATAGGATTACTCAGCAGGACAAAGAAAATTTTAAAAGTCTCCTCTGCAAATATTGGTGGAAAGTTTCAACCCTCATATAGAGCAGGTATCTCCAACTAGTTCCATCTTCCAGAAATGAAATTTGGATTAAATTATAAAGTGGGGCAAAGACAAGAAACAACTCCTACATAAACTAGGGAGTTGTGCATTCCTCCGTTTATACCTGACTGGTAGCAAAAATTTTTGAATGAAAGCCATAAAATTTCTATTTGTGTCTGTCTGTATGTTTGTGCACACATGTGAGGTGCAGCTGGCCCTTTGTATTAGTGCGTTCTACATCCACAGATTCAACCCATCACAGAGCAAAAGTATATGAAAAAATAACAATGACAATACAACAATAAAAAATAATACAAATACAATACAGTTTAACAACGATTTGCATAGCATTTACATTTATTAGGTATTCTAAGTAATCTCTAGATGATTTAAAGTATAAGGAGGATGTGCATAGTTATATGTAAATACTATGCCATTTTATATCAAGGACTTTAGCATCTATGGATTTTATATCTGTCAGGGGGTCCTGGAAGTAACCCCTAGGGATACTGAGAGATGACTGTATATGTGATATTTTCCCACCTCCAAATGGTATTACTAAATTAATTTATAACATTCCTTTAAGGAGTTCTCTTCTAATAGGCTGAGAGAGAAATAAGTAAGCACTTATATAAATTAAATATTCCTAAAACTTTTGGAAGTACAGGAACTAATCCAACGTTTTTCACTGTCACATGGTTTGGTCGATCTGGTGCATGACAAGTTTGGTGTCATTAGTTTAATAAAAACAGTCATGTCTTCTGAGCTGTCCACATTAAGCATAATAAAAGCATGTGTTTGCTTTCTGCTTGAGTTTGCTAGTTGGGATATGCTAAAGGTGGTGTCAGAGGAGCACAGGCTTCAGAACTGAGTCCAGGTCAAACTCTCCAAGCTGCCACTGTCAATATCTGAGCTCCGCAGGGGACAGACAGAGATGCATTTAGGTGGTAAATGAACTTTGCACCATAGGCTTGTTGTGAGGCCAAGACAATGATCCACGCAGAGCACTTAGCTCAGAGCCTAGATTCTGCAAGTACTTGTGAAATGTTAATTAATGTCATTGTGTACTTGCTGTATAGCCCTGGACAAGCCACCTTATCCTTCTGAACCTCAGGGTACTCTAGGAGGCCACGTATGGATGTGTGAAAACATTTTAGGTTGGAGCAAAAGTAATTGCTTTCAAATGGCAAAAACCACAATTACTTTTCCGCCAACCTAATAGTAAAACGTAGGAGGCCATGTAAGTGTCAGCTGCACGTAGTGTGAGTGGCTGGGCAGGAAGATGCAGTGTTGGTGAAAGAGCCCCAGATCTTGCTAGTCGAAAACAAAACCCGTGGCTGGACACAGTGGTTCACGCCTGTAATCCCAGCACTTTGGGAGACTGAGGCGGGCGGATCACCTGAGGTCAGGAGTTTGAGACCAGCCTGGCTAACATGGTGAAACTTCATCTCTACTAAAAATACAAAAAAATTAGCCAGGATTAGTGGCAGACACCTGTAATCCCAGCTACTCAGGAGCCTGGGGCAGGAGAATCACTTGAAGCCAGGAGATGGAGCTTGCAGTGAGCCGAGATCACACCATTGCACTTCAGCCTGGGCTACAGAGCGAAACTCCGTCTTAAGAAAAAAAAAAGGGAACAAAATCCAGATCTCTCACTCCTGTTGCCCACCCATTATAGGTAAAGGAAGTGCTCTGCCCATCACTGCCAGGCCCAGGCTGACGTGGTTTCAGCCACACTTGCTTTCACAGCCACTGTGGCAGGGAGAGGGAAGAGAGTGAGCATCTGTACCATGGCAAAACTAGCAGGGGTAGAGTGTCCAGCTGTTATTATTACTCCTGAGGTCAGCTCACGAGCTAGCTGCAAAGTCATCTGCTCTGAAGAGTGAGCCTTTCTGTTTGTTTGTGCTTCTTTTCTGGCTCCAGCAGGTCTGTGTCTGGGTTTTGACTGTGGTGGGAGGGCAGAGTGTTTGAGGACCAGGGAGCTGACAGTCTGGAGCCCTGTGGGGTATAGAATACTGGCACACAAACATTGGCACGGGGTCTTTTTATAATGGAGATATTTTGAGATGGCCTAAAACCACAGTTGAATGGAAACCTGACTCGCTATTGGGTCCATAGATATCCTGCCCCTCCCCTAGCCTTCCCCAACCTCCCTGCCCCCCACTGTTCCTCCCCTAGCCCTCCAACCCCAACATACCCCAGAGTATGATGTTCCCCTTCCTGTGCTCATGCGTTCTCATTGTTCAACACCCATCTATGAGTGAGAACATGCGGTATTTGGTTTCCTGTTCTTGTGTCAGTTTGCTGAGAATAATGGTTTCCAGATTCATCCATGTACCTACAAAGGACACGAAATCATTGTTTTTTTATGGCTGCATAGTATTCCATGGTGTATATGTGCCACATTTTCTTTGTCTAGTCTATCATCGATGGGCATTTGGGTTGCTTCCAGGTCTTTGCTATGGTATACAGTGCCACAGTGATTCTCCTTTCTCTCAAAGAGCTACTTGGGGTGGCAGGACACAGTGTGAGGCTGCAGAAAAGGTCACCAGTGTCTACCACTTTCTTATCACAGCATGTTGGGGCCTCTGGCTGCGGACAACTTGATGTCATAGTTGGGACATTTTTTGGTGGCAAGAAACAGAGGCCAAGTCAAGGTGGCCAGGTGAGTGGTGGTGCTGTGGGGAGATCTCCTCTGGTGAGTGCAGAGCTGACAGCTTGCATGTCGCTGGGAGCCCTGGGAACATCCTCTTCACATCTTTATGTTCTGATTTCTCCATCCTCTCTTCATGCTTCCTTCCCAGCACAGTGGTTTTGCCTGGCTGGCGGGAGATGGTGGCTCACAGTGCCCAGGTTTTTCATTCAGATTTACTGTCACCTGCAGAGACTGGTTCTTCCTCACTCCCACTTCCAAAGTCCTGGGGTCTAGGAATGACTTTGCCAGGGTTAGACGTGGCCATCATCCTAGCCAGAAGTGTGGGGTTGAATTGTGTAATTGAGGGTTGCAGGTGAGTCCTGTGCATGCGGTGCGGTGGCGGGTGTCAGATTGGGGGTCACTGTGAACCAGCACAGACCCAGAAATCAGGCTGCAAGCTAGCAAGAAAAATGGAGTCTGCAGAAGAAGAGTGTTCTCTGGAAATGAGAGAAGGAAGGGCTGCTTGGGCCCCCTCATGGGTCAGAGCTATGGGATTTAATCTCATGTGGGATGCATTGCCAATGAAAGGGCCCTATCTAATATTTCTTGGTAAGTTTCCAACCTTCAATTCTGTGTAGTTTTAATATCTCCAATCACACATTTCTGAGTTACAGTGTTTATTTAGAAACCTCACAGAGCCATTGGGGTATGGCTGCATTTATTTGCATTTACAAAGCGGCTGGTGCTGAGTTTCTGGCTACAGGAGATTCCATAAAATAGAGTTATGGATACTGCACTCACAGACTCTACTGCAAACTGAACACGTTATATTATATCTCTATTCTCACAACAGTCTTACTATTATTACCACCACTTTAAAAATGGAGAGAGAGAGACCAGGCCCGGTGACTGACACCTGTAATCCTAGCACTTCAGGAGGCCAAGGAGGGCAGATCACGATGTCAGGAGTTCAAGACCAGCCTGACCAACATGATAAAAATCCCGTCTCTACTAAAGATACAAAAAATTAACTGAGTGTGGTGGTGCATGCCTGTAATCCCAGCTACTCAAGAGGCTGAGGCAGGAGAATCACTTGAACGCAGGAAGCGGAGGTTTCAGTGAGCTGAGATTGTGCCACTGCACTCCAGCCTGGGAGACAAGAGTGAAACTCCGTATCAAAAAAAAAAAAAAAAATGTAGAGGGAGAGAGAGAGTGTGGGTTACCTTTCTGAAATCACTCAGCTAGCAAGTGCAAGAACAGGGATCTCAACCCTCACCACGTCTCCACCTTCCTTGTTGTGGAAATAAGGATGCATGACCTGGTGTGGGACAGGGCACAGTGGCTTAAGCCTGTAATCCCAGCATTTTGGGAGGCCAAGGAGGGTGGATCACCTGAGCTCAGGAGTTTGAAACCAGCCTAGCAAACATGGTAAAAACACATCTCTACTAAAAATACAAAAATTAGCTGAGAATGGTGGTGCACACCTGTAATCCCAGCACTTTGGGAGGCTAAGATAGGAATTCGAGAGCAGCCTAGCCAACATGGTGAAACTCCGTCTCTACTAAAAATATAAAAATTAGCCAGGCATGGTGGTGCACCTGTAATCCCAGTACAAGGGAGGCTGAGACAGGAGAATCGCTCGGACCTGGAAAGCAGAGGTTGCAGGGAGCTGAGATTGTGCCACTGAACTCCAGCCTGGGGACAGAGTAAGACTATGTTTCAAAAAAAAAAAAAAAAAAAGAAGATGCTATGATACTGTTTGGGTCATAACCAGTCACAGAGAAACATAGTAGCAAAATCCTAGTCTCTGAATTCCAAGAGAATATGTGAGTTTACTCAGAGATGACAATTTAGGATCACCTCTTCCTTAGCTCTGGGGCCTCAGGAAAGTTCGCATCTCTGTGCCTCAGTGTCCTCATCTGTCCAGATGACTGAGTTGCTGTGAGAAGGAGGTGAATTAAGTCTTGCGGTGTTTGCAGGCACCAGGGAAGTGGCACATGTTATAATGAACAGTTCAGACATCTGGGAAGGGTTCCAAGAGCATGAGTTAAACACTGACTGGGGAGGGGCCCTTTCAGAAGAGAAATCGGTGGAGAGGAAGGTAAAAGAGACGTGTGAGTGGGAAAGTGGACCCCTGTGGATGGGGGTCAGGAAGGAAGTTGACCGGATGTATGTAAGGCATTGGCAGGAGTGAAAACTCGGGGTGAAAGTATTCAGGCCCCAAACACCCCATGAAGGAATCTAGACTTTGCCCTGGAGGACCAGAGCTGGAGGGGACATAGCAGATGAGCTGGAGGGTGTGCTTTTTGGAGAACGTTTAAGAAAAAGAGGGAGGAAGCCAGAAGTCAACAGTCCCTGCTCTAGAAGTTGTAGCTTCTGTGAACGAGGAAGTCTCATATGCAAAGAACAGGCTTGGCCTCATGGGATTCTGGGTCCAAAGGCAAGGCCTGTTGCAAAATATCAGTAAGAGAAAAATTCCTGACCCTCTCCTGCCAGCTCTAGCCTCCCCCTGTCAATGAGAGAAAAGACAGTTCTAGTCCAGAGCACTCAGCCATCAGGCACAATCTCCAAGACTTGCCTGGCCACTGCCCTCCTTCCCTCTCTCCACACTCCCCTCACCACACTTGTGGAGGGCCTGGGAATTAGCTAGTTTGCAGGGCATTTACTAATGGCTTCTCAGCGGGCGGAGCTGCAAACGCATCCAGCAGCCTCCTCAGCCCATGCTGCTGCTGCCACCGCGTGGTGCCGGCGGGGGATGACTGCGCACCGTCCCGGTGCACTGGAAGCACCCGAGCCGTTCTCCATCTGTGCTCTCTGCGCTGAAGAGGAAAGAACCACGTGGATCCAGCACGCGGGGGAATGTTTCTTTTTTAGGAAATGTAATACAGAGATTGGACACTGTCTAAAAAAAGAGCATCTTTGGAGATGGGTGATCTTAAACAGTTCTGATATGCTTGGGATTCTGATTTTTAGGTCAATATGAGACTTGAGAAACATCTTTCTGACTGCTGCTGTGGCCTTCTTGGATCTGAACCAGACACTGCCTTTGTTTTTTACCCGAGGGAGTCCTGGGCTGCCTGGGCTGGAGAGGCAGGTGCGAGGTGCCAGCAGCGCCGCTGTCGAGTGTGCGTGGGAGTCCCACGCGGGAAGTCCGCGGGGTGCGCCCGGTTGCGAGGGCCATGGCATCTCCCGGCCCCTCCAAAGACTGAGTCTGCCGCTTTCCTGCAGGGACGGAATCCGGCATTTCTTCAAGTGTCCTAGCATTTTGAAAGCAGTTGTTTATTTTGAACGGCACAGGTAGAATGCTTTCGAGCAGCAGCCCTTGACCTGGAGGTAAGAGAAGCGTGGGAGGAGCCACAGGGTAGACTAAACCACACAGATGTGCTTGAGTCACGGGCCCTTGGGTGGCAAGTGGCTCTGCACAAGTTGTTGAACTTTTTTTTTTGTTTGTTTGTTTTTGAGACAGAGTCTCATTCTGTCCCCCAGGTTGGAGTGCATGGCGCCGTCTCGGTTCACTGCAACCTCCGCCTCCCAGGTTCAAGCAATTCTCCTGTCTCAGCCTCCAGAATACCTGGGATTACAGGTGCTCCCCACCATGCCCGGCTATTTTTTTTGTAGTTTTAGTAGAGATGGGGTTTCATCATTTTGGCCAGGCTGGTCTTGAACTCTAATCTCAAGGGATCCGCCTTGGGCTCCCAAAGTGCTGGGATTACAGGTGTGAGCCACAGCACCCGGCCAGTTGTTGAACTTTCTATGTTCCTCTGTTTCCTCATCTGTGGAATGTGTCCTAGTCTATGAGTAGACTAGGCTCTCTTGTAGAGGAGTTCAAAGCATCAGGGGAGGTTCGTTTGCCTGCCATGTTACCCCACTCCAGACCACTCAGCAAGGCCCTCTTCCCCTCACTCCCTTTATTGCTGTGAGTTGGACGGTGACCACTGTGTTCAAGGTCCAGATAATCACAGGTGAACTCTGTGCCAACAGAAACATGTAACTGACTCTGCCTCCCAAAAGGAGAGGGCCAGGGCTGCTTATAGTTATGACCATGTGCCCGGGGGTCTTAGCATGTGCCTCAGAGGAAGACCCAAAATGAGGATATGAGAGATATGAAGGGTGGAAGGGACGAGAGGATCAGGCACGTGTCCAAGGCTACCTGCCCGGTCGGTGACAGAGCTAGGAACATGTGAAGGCAGAGCCCATGCATGTACCACTCACTGGATGCCTACAGAGAAAAGCAGTGTGGGCCCAGGGCTCACACACTCAGCTGGTAGGGGGTCCTCTTCCACGGAGTCAGTAGGTGACAGGGAATAGCCAGAGGCAGGGAAAGGAGAGGAGAGTGAGCAGAACGAGGTCATGGCAAAGTCTGGATGAGAGGGAGGCTCCCAGGTGCAGGGCATTGAGAAGGGAACCCACAAGGGGAGAGGGCGAGGGTGCTGAGCTGTGGCTGGGGCATGCTGAGGGTGAGAGAAATCCCATTCATAGAAAATATCCAGGAGCCTGGGGGTTTTGAGCTCCTGTGAGTGGGTATCACATACCCAGAGTTCATCGCTGATGCCTTGATTGATTTCTTAAAACAAGTGATTTACTTGTAGGTGAAAGGAAGGAGAAAGAAAGAAAAGAAATGTAATAGAGTTTCCCAGACAGCACTCAGTGCCAGCAGGGATAGAGGTCAGGCACTTCTTGCCCACCGACGCTTAAGCATCTGTGGCTTTTTGATGCTCTACAATTGTAGAAGTAGTTCAGGCAGCAAGTGAAACATCTTCCTGCCGCTAAGAATTGCTCAGACTTCAGCTGTTGTAGGCACTTACATCACTTAAGTTTAGTTTTGTTACTCAAGGAAAGTCTTGTTGACAGAGGTGGCAAACGCTCTGTCTTGGGACCCATGTAGCAGAGACCAGCTTTACGGGAAAAACTGCTTGGAGGCTCTGTAGGGAGCAGAATGAGAAACGGCGGTCATACATTGCCCCCTGGTGTTCGAGAGCATTTATTGTACCTTGGTTGCTTCTGCAGAGACAGGCGGGGCTCAGGCTCAGTCACCTTACAAATGTCCTTCCTAGGTGTTTGAAGTCTTACAGATGTTCTTTTCACCTGTCAGTAACGAGGACCAGCTTTGGTGTTTACCAATCGATTCGCACGCTGTTTGGCCATACAACCCCATGCAGGAAAAAAATCCCAGGGAAAGACAAGTGGACTCTCCTCCCTGCACCCTTCCCTGTTCCCACAGCAGCCCACCTGGGAGCTGGCCTGTGTGACGGTTGAAAAGCATAACGCTTTTTACATGTCACTCATTCCTCAATAAAGCAGTTTTCAAAAAAAAAGCATGGACTTGGTTTTTCACCCAGAGGGTGGGCAAGTCACTTAATCTGCGCCCCAGGGCACCACGTTCTGGGAAGCGAGAATTAAAATACAAATGGATGTGATCTCCAGCAGCTCCGCGGTGGCTGGAGGACTTACAGAGAGGAAGCTGTTCTCAATATAGCACCAGAAAAGCTTTAGAAGCGGTCAGTACTGGGAGCAGTGTATCTGAGAACCAGGGATTGAAACAGGTGTTTCATGCAGGTGATTGTGAACATTAAATGAGATAGCATGGATAAGATTTTTAGTGCAGTTCTGGCACAAAAGGAGTCATAAATTATAGTCATTAGGGTCCCAAAGGGCCCTCACTCATTAAGGGCAGTAGGTCTAGGGACAGGATGGAGGTGTTGCTTGGTGTTCTGTGGCAGAGGGATTGGCTAGAACTGGGTGGTCCAGTGGAAATACAATCAAGCCACAAATTCAAGCCGTAAATGTAATTTTAAATTTTCTGGTAACCCCATTTTAAAATGTTTTTAAAAAGTGGCCGGGCACAGTGGCTCATGTCTATAATCCCAGCACTTTGGGCGGCTGAGGGGGACAGATCACAAAGTCAGCAGTTCGAGATAAGCCTGGCCAACCCATCTCTACTGAAAGTGAAAACCTATCTCTACTAAAAATACAAAAATTAGCTGGGTGTGGTGGCAGGCACTTGTAGTCCCAGCTACTTGGGAGGCTGAGGCAGGAAAATCACTTGAACTGGCAGGCAGAGGTTGCAGTGTGCTGAGACTGCACCATTGCACTCCAGCCTGGGTGACAGAGCAAGACTCTCAAAAAAAAAAAAGTTTTTAAAAAGTGAAATCAAGTTTATATTTTATTTAAGCCTATAAATCCAATATATTATCATCTCAGTGTGTAACATAAAAAATTATTGATGACACCTTTGATATTTTTTGTTTATGCCAAATCTTCACAATCCCATGTCTGTGCTACATTTGCCACACATCTCATTTTGGAGTAGCCACGTTTCAAATGCTCAGTAGTTCCTGTGGCTCATCGGCATTGAACAGGGCATCTGTATAGGACCGCCTTGGCACAGAAGACGGACAAGGCAGACTGGGCACATCCACCCTGCAGCTGAGCTGGAGAGCTTCGTTCTGCTGGGCTTGCCTGTTTGGTCAGGAGACACTAAATTTGTGCTTGTCAAAGAGTGGCTAAGAGATCACCTGCTTCAGAATCTTCTGGGCTGCTTCTTAAATGAAAAATCAGATTCTTTGGCCGTTTCTTATTGAAATCTCTGGAGGCTAAGAATCTGCATTTGAAATAGGCTTCTTAACCCACTTTAAAGTCCAACCTCCCATTCCCATTTCAGTTTAAACAATGCATTACTTGGCATACAAGATGACACGCCCAATAGATGCTTCTCCTTTTGGATTAAGAGTTTGGAACCAAGGACTGGGGGTTAATAATTAGGGAAGTGGGTATGACTACATTGCCAGGTTTTCTCTTCCTATTTGGAGTCCCGTCACCTGGAGTTTAAACTTGGGCCTGTTGAATCATTTTCTTTAATATTCAGCATGCTCCTCTGGCCTATGTGACTTGGTGTAGGTACACAAAGTAAATTCTTCACACTACCTGAGAACTTAACTCTTAACACCCAGTGGAAAACTCAGCCTGTGGTCCATCCATAAGCATGAATATCCCAATCTCATTTCCCCAGCATGTTCTCTCACCCTGCCCTGACTCACCAACCCAGAGGGAGAAATTTCTACTTATCTCATTGTTACAGCCTGAATGTGTCCCCCAAGATTCCTGTGTTAGAAACGTAATCCCCAGTGCAATAGTGTTGGGAGGTGGAGCCTTTGGGAGATGTTTAGATCAAAAGGGCTCTGACTTTGTGAATGAATTAATGCTGCTTATAAAGGGATCTGTCTGAAAGAGCTCATCCCTTTTATTCTTCCACTCTTCTGCCATGTGAGGACACAATATTTCTCCCTTTAGAGGATGAAGCAAGAAGGTCCTCACCAGACACCAGATGCCAGCCCTTTGATCTTGGACTCAATCTCCTGAATTGTGAGAAGTAAATTTCTGTTCTTTATAATTTACTTGTTGAAAAACACGTGCTTTGAATGAAGAGAACTTCCAAACAGGCGTTGTGTGAGCAACATGGCTGTTTATTCACCTGGGTGCAGGTGAGCTAAGGCTGAAAAGGGCATTAGCAAAGGGCAGTGGGATAGGAGTTGGTTTCATAGGTTTGGGTAGGTTTTTGGGGGGCGGGGGTGTTGCAGAGTAAGTTCAGTTACAGTGGTGGGGGGTGGGGGCAAGGAGTATACAAGACCACAGGTTCAGTTACAATGGCAGGGTTGGGTGAGAGGTGTTTACATTATCATAATAACAGTTAAGATGGCAGGGTTGGGTGAGAGGTTCGTCCGGGGAAGTTCCACTGAGCCATCAGGGACGATGGTGAACATGGGCAGGGGGTGGGAAACATCAGCCGAGGCAAGCAGGACTTCAGACTTTCAGACTCCAGGCTTGCATATGGAGATCTGACATTACCCGGTCTGTAGCAATCTGCAATATCAGCCCAAAGCAGACTAAGGCACTAGCACCCTGTCCGATTTCTCTCTTCCTCTCCTAGAACCTGCTGCCATGAAAGCTCTGTGTAGGGAGACAAAAGGTCAGAGCTAGGACAGTGCTATACCAGCAAAGCTGATGGACATCAAGACATTGCAAGTTTAATATTAGTCGCTCACACTCAGAGAGTTGTATGCCTTTGATACTAAATGTTAAGCTATTTACACTGCAAAGGACTCTAAGCACACTAATCTCATCTATTTCTTCCAATACCCTGAGAGGTAGCTACTATATCCCATTTTACAGATGAGAAAATTGAAGCTCAGACAAGTTTAGTAACTTTCTCAAGTTCACACAGCAAGTAAGTAGTGGAAAGAGTATTACAACCCACAAAAAAAAAAAAAAAGGAAAGAATCAAGCAATGATGGAGAGTCATGAGACAGGGGTTCTATTCCACCCCATTTTGAAATCACTAACCACGTGGTTTAACATTGTATCATTTTCATGCTGCTGATAAAGACATACTTGAGACTGGGCAATTTACAAGAGTAAGGTTTAATTGGATTTACAGCTCCAATGGCTGGGAAGGTCTCACAATCATGGCAGGAGGCAAAAGGCGCTTCTTACATGGTGGTAGCAAGAAAGAATGATGAGAGAAGCAAAAGCAGAAATCCCTGATAAGTCCATCAGATCGCTTGAGAGCTTATCCACTATCATGAGAATAACAAGGGAAAGACCAGCTCCCATGATTCAATTACCTCCCCTGGGTCCCTCCCACAACACGTGGGAATTCTGGGAGATACCATTCAAGTTGAGATTTAGATGGGTATATAGCCAAACCATATCATTCTGACCCTGGCCCCTCCTAAATTTCATGTCCTCACATTCAAAACCAATCTTGCCTTCCCAACAGTCTTCCAAAGTCTTCACTCTTCTGAGCATTAACCCAAAAGTCCACAGTCTAAAGTCTCATCTGATATAAGGCAAGTCCCTTCTGCCTATGAGCCTGTAAAATCACAAGCAAGCTAGTTACTTCCTAGATACAATGAAGTACAGGTATTGGGTAAATACAGCTGTTCTAAATGGGAGAAAATGGCCAAAACAAAGGGGTTACAGGCCCCATGCAAGTTCGAAATCCAGTAGGGCAGTCAAATTTTAAAGCTCCAAAATGATCTTCTGCATCCAGGTCACTCTGATGCAAAAGGTGGGTTCCCATAGTGTTGGGCAGCTTTTCCCCTGTGGCTTTGCAAAGTACAGCCTCCCTCCTGGCTGCTTTCACAGGCTGGTGTTGAGTGTCTGTGCCTTTTCCAGGCACACAGTGCAAGCTGTCAGTGAATCTACCACTCTGCAGTCTGGAGGACACTGGCCCTCTTCTCACTGCTCCACTAGACAGTGCCCTAGTAGGGACTCTGTGTGGGGACTCCTATCCCATATTTCCCTTCCATACTGCCCTAGCAGAGGTTCTCCATGCGGGCCCTGCCCCTGCAGCAAACTTGTGCCTGTGTATCCAGGCATTTCTATACATCTTCTGAAATCTAGGTGGAGGCTCCCAAACATCAGTTCTTGACTTCTGTGCACCCACAGGCTCAACACCACGTGGAAGCTGCCAAGGCTTGGGGCTTCCACCCTCTGAAGCCACAGCCGAAGCTCTGTGTTGGCCCCTTTCAGCCATGGCTGGAGAGGCTGGGAAACAAGGCACCAAGTTCCTAGGCTGCACAGAGCTCCCATGATTGAATTACCAGTTCCCGTGATTGAATTACCTTCCCCTGGGTCCCTCCTACAACACATGGGAATTCTGGGAGATAAAATTCAAGTCGAGATTTGAATGGAGACACAGCCAAACCATATCAAACATACATCTTTAAGTTTCTCAAAACCTAACTTTCTTTCCGTGACAATGTGACAGTTGAGCCAAGTGGATTTGGTCATCTCTTTGACTATTCCTTTACCCATTTGTTGTATTTTGAGTTTTCTGGAAAATAGACTCTGCAACCCTGAGCTTTTTGCACAGAATATTTATTGAGTCATACTTCTGAAAGATGAGAATTGGGCAAAGGGATAAGCAAAGAAAGAACTGGGCAAATGGAGAAGTTGAATTGCAGTACACTTTCAACAGAGGCTGACAAGGAGCTCTGGACCTGAGCCAGCCCTGAGGATTGTCTCAGTTGAGGCAAGGGAATCAGGTCTTCGTGTCTTCAGAAGGACTAGTCTTGGGTGCAGCCTGTGCCCATGGAGGGGGCAAAATCTTAGATGAGTTAGTTTCCTTTGGCTGAGGATATTTCAGGACAGAGAGTCTTCTCAGAGCCATCACTATCCCTCAACAGCCTTGGCAGCTGGAGGAATGGGTGCCCCAACTATAAGGGGGATCATGACAGCAGCCCAGCACTACTATTGTCCTTCTCTCATGCTGTTCAGATTCATGCACTTCATCTAGTGCATTCACCCCCATCTAGGAATAGATGCTCTGGTGCTGTGGCTGGTTCTTGAGGAAATCTACAAGTTGCAGAAAGCTAGTTACAGGATCCACTCCCTCAGCCCTAGCCAATGCAGCAGTCTTGAGGCTACAATGTGTACTCACCATCTCCCTCCCCTACTACCTGTTCTAGATGACTCTCATTCTTGACTAGTACCTCTGCTGGTCCTGTGGCTTTCTGGTGGCTAACTAAGACCTTCATCTCTCTGAGCCGCTAGTGCCATGACAATCTCAGGCCACAGTTGATATACTTGCCTATTTCTTGTCAAATTTGGGCTGGAGAGTACTGAGAGATGTATCACTGGATCACTTAGGGGACCAAATTTCTTTTTTTCTCTCATTATATAATGCCTGTCCTACCTCCTCCAGTGACCAAGATCAATTACATCTACAAATATGGTGATTCCTTCCTTGATTGCTGGAATCTAGACACAAGGAACCTAAAGTTACAAGGCTGCAGAAATGGCTTCAAGTCTAATGCAATGTTCCTTGTGATTGCCCTCTGGGAGTTAAAACTTCTAGTTATGTGGAACTTAGAATCATAGGAATGGGCAAAGGGTTATTTAATAAATTAACACTTAAAATGCCAAAAAAAAAAGAATTTCAGGAATTGGAAATACAGCTTCTTCAAGTGTACATTTGGGAATAATCAAAAGCAGGAGCATGCCTACTCCAGTCTCTTGGTTGGCGGACTCTGTATTCTACCTATCAGGGTCAGAGCACACTGTACCTGGAGAATGATGTCCCATCTCGCAGGGCATGATGTTCAAATGGGGTTTCAGGTGGTCATTCCAGTACTCTATCAGGCTAGTAGCTTCTAGTGGTGTGATAAGGTCCTGTGACCCCCCAATACACTTCCTTTGCCACATCTCCTTGGTCTGAAGAAATGTTATGTGGAATTCCACATCATGGATCAAATACTCCACAATCCTTTGGTAGTGGGGCTGGCTGAGCACCTGCGAGCAAGAAAGGCAAACCTGTACCCAGATTCTCTGTTGCTTCCAGTCAAGATGAATTTCTACCTTTCAGGGGCAAAAAATGGTGCCGTGTAGTCAACTTTCCACCAAGTAGGCAGTTGATCAACTTGAGAAATGGTGCCATATGTGATGCACGGGTGTCTATTCCTGGTAGACTGGACATACAGATGTAGCTGATCAGCCTTCGTGAATGGGAACCTCACTATGGTACTCATGCACAGTCTCTTCTCTGATGTTCTCCATACACTGTTCATGAACCCATTGTGATAGATACGAGGTGGTCAATAGCAGAGACTGGATGGTATCAACTAATTTTGTCTACTTAGATGCTTACTGGCTCTCCAGTGGTAGTTGCTTTCTGGTGAACCTTAAAACATTGTACAAAAATCTTCATTCATTATGTCCACTCCACAGACTTAGGCACACACCTCTTCTACAGACTGCTTTATTCCCCGTCTTCCTATCTTTTTCCTTCTAGGGTCATGACAGAGCCACAGACCATAAGTCGATACATATTCTAACTTTGGATGACTTTTCTTTCTATACATGTAAGTGACCAAGTGCACTATCCAAGCTCTGCCCTTTGGGAGGATTTAGCGTCACTCCTGACTCTCAGAACCACCACTTGAGTAGGGCTGTATTTCAGGACAATTCGTTTTCAGCTTGCACCTTCACACTCACCAGCTCATTTGTAAAGGAAATTTGGCCTAATTCCTCCTCTGTCAGTTAGTTACGAGAGATGAGGAAGAGATTGGGACGACAGTGGTGAATGACATGAGGGTCTGGGCCACATGTACTCATCTTTGGTACAACACATCTAACTTACAATGGATTGTTGGTGAGCCTACCTGAACTCATGGTCTCGTAGATCCAGCAGAAGTGATAGGCACCATTCTGGCTGAATGGTCACTTGATGCCCTATGGCCCAGCTCTTTAGGAAATCCTAGCGACAGGAGCTATTTCTCAACTAACACATAGTTCTCTACTGTTGATAGGATGGCCTTCCTCTGGAAACTTTGAGGTGAAGGTTGTATTTTTCCTACCAGGGCTTGCCAAGAACTCTACAGTACATTGTCTTTCCCATGACAGGTACCACTAAAACCATAGGGTCTTTTATGTCATATACCTTACATGAAAGGTCTATTTGGACTGCAGCCTAGTCTGTTATAGAGTCCCGATCTGCTCTTGACTCCGCTTGAAGAACGGTGTGATGCTTTAAAGAATTATTATTATTTTTTTATTTTTTATTGTACTTTGGGCTCTGGGGTCCATGGGTACATCCTGCATCCTGCAGGATTGTTGCATAAGTACATACATGCCATAGTGGTTTGCTGTCTCCATTCCCCCACCTCACCCCATCGCCTACTTCAGGCATTTCTCCTGGTGTATCTCTTCCCATCCTCCCCACCCCGACTGCTGTTCCTCCCCTCCCCTCCCCTCCACCCCCGACCTAGCCCAGTGAGGGTTGTTCTCTTCCCTGTGCTATATTAATGAGCCAAAGACAGCCTCAGTATGGAAGCATCCCTTATTGCAGGCCCTACCTAGAGAGTACAGTCATCACTGAGCTTAATGATATTGCTGTCCGTCTTACCAATAAAACTATTGATTACCTTATAAATGGAGTGACCTCCAGGCCTTATGAAATGTATCTACAATACCATGCCCACTTCTCTGGGCATTGTATTCTTGCTCTTCCATTTGACTCAGCATTTCTACTCCAGTAGTGTGCCCAAGCTCCCAAGATCTGACCTAGACGCATGTCAGAAACCTTGCCATAGTGTTAAATCTTGGATCATGGGGCAGGGCTTTCACAAAGATGAACTCTTCCTTATTCCCCTTGATCTAGTACCCTCTGGCATAGACACTCTCCTGGCTTCTGTTAGTACAGGTTGATTACGTATTATAGCTCTTCTGTTAGTACAGGTTGATTATGTATTATAGCTCTTCTGGGGTTGTGCTAGTCACCTATTGTCGTGTAACAAACCATTCCAAACGCAGTGGAGTATAACAACAGTCTTTTCATTGTTTTATCTCCACACAGCTCTAGGGGTTTACTGGGCTTGGCTAAGCAGTCCTTGCTCTGGGTCTCATGTGGTTAGGAGTCAGACACTGGCTGGGGCTGGGGTCATCAGGTCACTGACATCAGGTCCCTGGACTATTCTTTTATTTATCAAATATTTACTGACTATTTTGTGTGAAACATTGCTAAAGAGTGAAGGTGCAATAGTTATAATTCTAGTCTCCTAGGTACAATAGCACAATTCTAGGCTCCTTGGGACAGGATGCCATCTTTAACAATCTCAGTAGGGTGGTAAGTGCTAAAAAATAGTATGAAAGGGCATTGTGGATGCATGGAGTCAAACATGAAAGGCTTCCTGGAGTTGGTGACTTATGAGGAGACTTGAGTAAGCGTTGACTAGACTGGGAAAAAAGGATCTTGCTAAGTAGTCTGGTGGTTGGGGGACATACTAATGTGAGAAGATGATGAAGATGGTGACTTTTTCCAAACCCTTCAAGTTGTTTGCTGTGGCTGAGACACAGGGAGTTCCTGAATGACAGAGGTACTTGGAGCAATGCCCAGGGGTCAGAACACAAGGGTTTTTTTAATGCCCTCCTAAGGAATGTTGACTTTATTCTGCAGATGATGGGAGCCATGAAAGGACTGTGAGAAGGAAAATGACATCATAAACTTTCTATTTTAAAAACACTAGTGCCATGTGGAAGGAATAAAGGAAGGAATGAAGGCTGGAGGGGAAGGCCAGGTGCAAGGAGGTCATTGCAAAAGTCTAGGTAGGAGACATGAGGCAGCTTTGGTGGAAAAGCAGAGGCAAGTGAAGGCTTAGGAGCTGAGGATTAGATGTGTGCGGTGACCTCCTGATTTTTGAATTGTATATTGTTAGATAGTGGTGACTTTAATTAAGATAACAGTCAGAGGAAAATAACATTTTAGAGTACTTTGCTTTTGACATTTGCACTTGAGGTATTTGTAGAACGTCATGGTAGATGTGTCTAATAAATAGTAAGAAGTATGATGCCTGGGTATATTCATTTGGGAGCTAACATTTTGCTGACTGTTGAACTAAGGACATGAATGGCATAACCCAGGCCAGGTGTTGACTCTGAAGCAAAAGTCTGTAGTAACACAGAATCTGTGTATTAATGTCTTCAGCCAAAGAGCACCAAAGGCTTGGGTTTATTACTCATGGCAATGGGGGGAAATGCGTGTCCTGGAGAACTGTGGGGTATCTCCATAAGATGGTAATAGAAAGGACTTATGATAAGATTTGGGCTCTAGTTGGGTGATTGAAGGTGGGTTTAAGAAAGCAAGGGCTTGTTTTAGATTGGGTGCTGTCAAAAAACAAGCGCAACCCAAATGTCTTTCAATTAATGAATGGATAAACAATATATGATATACGCATTGAAATACTATTGAAATACATGTTAAATACTATGTTTCCATAAAAAGGAATGTTGTACTGATAAATGCTATAACATGGATGAACCTGAAACACTATGCCAACCGACAGAAGGCAGCTCTCCCTCTGTCCCCCACACAGAAAGAATATGTATTATTACATTCCCTTTATGGGCAATGTTCAGAATGGGAAACTATACAGAGAGAGAAAGTCGATCAGTGGTTACTTTGAGTTGGGAAAATGAGCGGATAAGGGGTGCAAGTTTTCTTTTGGAGGTGATGAAAATGTTCTAAAATTCATTCTTATGTTTGGATAAATCTAAATATACTGGAAAAACATTGAATTGAGCACTTTAAATAGGTAAATTGTATGGTATATGAATTATTAATATATCTCAATAAAACTGTTACCAAAAATAAGTAAAAAGAAAGCAGAGACAATTCTATGGCTGTATAACTAAATAAATCTTATCTGTAGAAATGGAAGACAAGACAGCAAGAATACAGCTATAATTGATGAAGAAGTAATTAAAAACATCATTCATATTCCCTAGGGTAGGAGGTAGGTGCAGCATTTTGTTAGTTACATGGTAACCTCATTTTCGTCTGTGATTATTATGGTTTCAAAGTGCTCTTGTCTGTGTTGGTGTTTTTGGCATTCTGTGAGATGGTTCGTATCCAACAGGAGCATAAAACATCCTCCGTCCTCCGTGTGGGCACCAGCAACCTTCTCAGCACAGAAGCCCTGCTCCAAGAGTCAGACAAGTTTCTGAGTCTCACAGGCTGCTTTTTTTCTTTTTCACATGGAGCCTCTGGGGTGCTATGGGGGCATTTCAAATGGGCTGGGGACCCCCTAAAGTCATGTGTAATATTTCAACAGTGAAAGTGTGAATGTTACAGTGACAAAATCCATAGAATTCATCAGATTCCTTGAAGTGGTTGGTCACCAGAAAAGATTAAAAACCACTGGTTAGAATTAAAATATGAATAAATATAAAACTCTGAACCTCCAGGGATTTTAGAGGCAGTCATAGAAAGAAGATCCATTAGCAGAAGAGCTGAGGAACTGTGGTGAGGGAAAGAGGAAAGAAACTGGGAAAGACTAGTACCTGAAGCCCCGGGAGGAGAGTTTAAAGACAGAGCCGATGTCTGCCTTGTCAAGACCCACAGAAAGGTCAAGGAAGGTCAAAACAAACTTATTTGAATTAATTAAACAGTTAGAGTTCTAGGATCAGCCATCAGAGTGGAAGGAATACTAATTCATGAGATATTTTTGTAAGAGAACAAGGTTCTATTTCCTCTGAATGGTTTAGTCATTGACTTGCACGAAATACCTTACGGTTTTCAGATGGTTTGGGTCTGTGAATTTAAGGAGTCACACACCCTTACCCAAAGCCCTAGTCAGAATGCAAAGGTCATTGGTCTCTGTGAGTTGCTACAAAATCAGGAAGAATGTGGAAGCCTCCCCCAAGTCTATCCCCACACCAGCTCTCTGACTCACCCCATCCATTCTTCAATGAGCTTTGAAGGGTGACAGTAAATGGAAAACTTTTATATTCCCAACTGAAGGTTTTCTGAAGCATTCACCAAGAAAACATGAAGTTGCACACCTCATAGGTCTGTGTCTTTGGCTTATGAGTGTGTTTCTTCCTTACAGCCAGGAAGAATTTGCTCACAGCTCTGAAAAAAAGTCAGAAATAAGTTTTCCCAAAAATGGTAGTCTCTTCTGATTCCTCCTAACTGACTGCATGGTTCTCTGCTTTTACCTGAGTTCATTTCACGTGGGGAGTAGTGTGTATGTGGGAGGATCGACACTTGTAATACTTCAGCACCAACTCAGAGACTCTGACTACATCTAATGAACCAGACGGAAGGTGGGAATCTATTACTTACTACTCAGCTTTTCTTAAATCCAGAATATTAGAAAGATTCTACAGAAATAGTTATAGCAATAATTAATATTTACTGAACACTTACTATTTTTCAGGTAAGTTTTTACAGATATCAGCTTATTTAATCCTCAAAACTCTATTCGGTACATACTGTCATTATCACCATTTTGAAGATGAGAAATTGAGGCATGGAAAATTTACATACTATTATCTATTTCTATTTCATAAGTATTATGAAACCAACCCAATAGTCCCATAGAAATGATATTTATGAGTTTTTGAATAAACATGGAAGTTGACCCTCCCAGTCCTGAAACTTGAAACTCACACTTGTTTCATCTGAGTTTCTTCCTCAGGACACCCACTCTCAGGCAAGGGACAGAAACTCACCAGATCACTACACCCAGACAAAGAGAAGACAGAAGCCCCCTCGTTTGTCTTGATTACTTCTTTATCTCTCCTTCAATCCTTCCTGCATGTAACTACCTTCCTTCCCCTATCATACAAACCCCTCAAGTCTGGCAGATGAATTTGAGACTCACCTCCCATTCTCCTGTTTGACATCACCTGAATACAAAACTTTCTTTCCTGGTAATACTCATTGTCTTAGTGATTGGCTTTCTGTGCAGTGAGCAATGGGGCCTAGACTGATGCCTGGTGCTTTGGTAACAATTACATAACTCTGTTCTATAAAAAATGCCATTATTATCTTTCCACTATCATCTATTTAGTAAATACCCTTATTATTACATCTCCTGGTCTCTTATTCCCTCCAGCCATTGACACATTTATCTATGGCTGATTGGGAAAGGATGATCTATGACCTAAAGAGAGTTATTTGATATTCAAAAACCTGAAAGAAGATTATTCTCATTGTGAGAAGGTGTATGAGGGGCAATGTTTGTAGGGTGGACGGGCTGGGTGAGAAGCTGAATTTGCTAAGAATTTCTGGTCTGATTTATGGATGTACACTCAAAAGCTGACAGATATGGTAAGGGCCAGATTGTACACTGGAGCCCAAAGCCACAGGTTATCCAGAACAGGACTCAGTTCTGTGGTGAAGAAGGCAAGAAATGCCTCAGGCTTCTTGGACTCTGCCCCCTTTCTGACTTCCCCAGGGTACCTGCTCATCAGTTCCCATTTTAAGTCCCCAACCCCCAACTTTGCAAGTCTCCCTATAGTTTGCCCTCTCCTGGGAAAATATTCTGAATTGTTATCAAACTGGAGAGGATCTGATAAAGCAGTTTACATTAGTGGAGCAAATTTGGCTCCCTCAGTTCCTTACTCTATTAATATTAAAACATTGCTAATTCAAAGGCATTTCTGTTCCTCACAGCAGGACTGCATACATTTGCAATAGGTTGGGCCAGTGGTACTGGGGAGTGCAGAGTGGGAGGAGAGAGCCCCAATCGGGAGATCTTTAGAGCAGCCTCCTTTGTGCCTCACATCCTGTAATCTTCTTCTTGTTCTGCATGTCACATCCTGGAGCCAGTGGGAGGAGGATGGTTACCATTCCAATAAATTTTCCATTTTATTTTTCAATCTGTTGAGAGTTTCAATGATGTAAATTCTAACTGAGCATCTAAAAGCTGTTGGTTATAAATCTGCCAGACATAATGATAACACTGACAGCTAAATACATATATATGTATAATATATGTACCACAGATATCTATATATTCATATATGTGTGTGTATATTTTATATATATATATATACACACACACACACTGCAAAAACACCAGTGGACCTCGCTTTGGATCTGAAAGTGCTGTGGGGTTAACTTTAAGCTGAAGGGACTGGGATATCAGGATGTGAGCATAGATACCCTAAACAGACACTTTTTGGAGATAGAGCACATGGAAGAAAAATATATAAAGATATATAGGCTAATAGGGAAATATAGAGAAAAAGTAAATATCTCCCATATTACTGGATAGGGAAGTGAAGATGTTTTCTAAGTGGAAGTAAGGCACTCCAGAGCAGCTGACCTGCCAAGGGAAAAGTTTCAATGGCAAATGGAAGTAGAGAAGAAAGACAGGACTATACAGCCTAGCTCTGGATTTGAATAGGAGACTTCGCTTCATGTAGCATTAGCTACAATCCAAGAAAATGTGATTGCTAAATGTGTCATGGGGCTTTTGTATCTCCCCAGTGCATTTACTTTAAAGACGTATTAGCCTGAAATGTGACGTTTAATTCAAATGTGCTTAAGTGTTAGTTAGCTTCAGTGAGGCCTGAAGCTTGTACAGTCGGGACCCTCAGGTGGACTAGAGAACTGTTCTGCGCATCTCAGGAATGGCCCTCTCCAGGGCTGATGTGCAAAGGAAGAGGTGTTAGCTGCACACCTGAACTGCATGAACAGCAAACAATGACAGCCCCTCAAAACAGGTCACAAACAGAGGGGCAAACAACCCCCTTGACCACAAACTAATTTTACTTTTCCTAGAGTAAATTTGGCACTTTGCATTTCACGGGGGAAGGAGATGGTGGCTTTCCACGGTGGGAGCAGACCGACCTTGTCAGGAGGTGTGTGTGGCATTGCTGGGTGATACTGAACCTGGCTTTGCTTATGTGAGGCTGGGTAGATGTGTGGTCTCTGGGATGGGCTGTGAGGAGCAAAGTGAGAGAACTGGAGTGAACGAGACATGCAGGATGTAATAAATGCACTTTCTAAGGAAAGGCAGAGAAGATATGGAAAATCAGCAGGCAGGGCCTGCAGGTGTTTCCTGGGCACACAGGCTGGAGACGGCTGAAGGATCAAGCAGGCTTCCTGGAAGAGGGAGATCACAAGGATGATGGGCTGGGTGGTGGGAGGGCAGAGGATTCCTGCCAGAAACCACAATAATTATTCGTGGAGCCCAGGAACTCAAGGGTCTGCTTCCTTGACAGCCCACGACAATGACAAAACCAGATAGGCTAAAGGATGCAGGCGCAGTATGAGAGCTGTCATGAGCTCAGGGGCTGGGAACAGGGCTTTTAGGCTCCAAAGAGTAGTAAAGGCTGGGTGCGGTGGCTCACACCTGTAATCCCAGCACTTTGGGAGGCCAGTGTAAGAGGATCCCTTTGGGCCAAGAGTTCAAGACCAGCCTGAGCAACAAAGTGAAATCCCATCTCTACAAAAAACTAAAAAAAATTAGCTGGGCATGGTGGTCCACACCTGTGGTCCCAGCTGCTTGGGAGGCTGAGACAGGAGCATCGCCTGAGCCTGGGAGGTCCAGGCTGTGGTGAGCTGTGATCACACCACTGTACTCCAGCCTGGGCAACAGAACAAGACCCTGTCTCAAAAAAAAAAAAAAAAAAAAAAAAAAGAGTGGATGAAGACAAGGGAAGTCCAGAAAGAAGGGATGTTTGGGACTTAAAATCCTTCCCGGGTCATGGAGAAAGCTCAAATTATCCAGGGGTTCCTGGAGGCTCCATTTAGACGTCCCCAACATTTCTGTGCATTGTGGCACCCTTCAGTTTTGTATTTGAACCAGTAAATGTTCTGCACCAAAGTGAAGCAGGTGGTGAAAAAGAAGAGGGAGCACGTCAGCCCTCAGTGGCTGGAAAGTCAACTTCCGTCATCAGCAGAGTGGCACTTCAGGTACTCAAATTCATTCTTTTCTAAAATGAATCCAAAACAGGGGTCGCAGGGTAGACACAAAGGCCCATGGAGGTAAGAAGGGATGAGATTCATGAACTGGTTACAGAGATGGAGAAAATCCCTAAGGAAGAGAAAAGTCACCATGGCTGAAGTGGCCACGTTCTTTCTCTGGGAACACGGCAACCCGTGTTACACACATCTGTTAGACACAGATGGCTGTCTAACTCACTCCTCTGTGCAGACCCACCTGGCCTTTCTTGTGACAATGAGACGGTCTTCTCCACCTCAGTCAATGAAGGAAAGGTTTCCCTTTCCTTTAAGCTAACCTCATATCCTGGCATGTTTGGGGTGATTTCTTGGTCACAGCAGTTAAACACTGGTCATTGCCTGAGCCAAACAATCCTGATACTATAGCAGCAATGACATCAGTGACAACATCACAGTGGCAGGCACTCCTAGAGCACTTATTAAGTGCCAGGCACTATTCTGCACACTTTGAATGAAGCATTTACTTTATAGAATCCTATAACAACCTTAAGTGAAATTCATATCCCCATTTTATAGTTGAAGAAAACTGACATAGAGAGAGGCTAAGAAACTTGTCCAAGATCACACAGCTTAGATAGTGTGCTGGAGTCAGAATATGAGCCTGAGCAGTCTGGCTTCAGAGTGTGTGCCCTTTGCAAAATTGTGATGTGGGTAGCTTCAGGTGTTGTCAGGTCCACTCAGAAGAGTGAATTTTGTTGCTGAGCAACAATGCCCAGTACACTTCTACCCCATAGATTCAGCTTGAAATGTATAGCAGAGCCAAAAAGAGTCTGAGAAGAGGGTAAGAATTTGAGTTAGAAAATGTCAGTTTTAATTTTTACATCTCCACAAAGCTGTATGAAACTCAGAATATCACTTTTAATTCTCTTAGTCTCAAATTTCTCAAATACAGACAGTAAGACTGCTCTTGCCTATATCCTAAGATTTGGGATCATATCAGATGACACCAGCTTAGGAACAGGCTTGGTAAAGTGTGAGGGCGGTGGGAATGTAAGGGGTTGTTATGGCTCCATAGAAACCTCTTATCATGGTACAGTGAACATCTAGCCTAGACTATGACCGTAGCATCACTGTCACTTATGAAGAGCGGCATAATAATTTCTCTCTGTTTCTGGGAAAGTAAAAACAGGCAGCATCCCAGCCCAATAATAGAAACCTGGAGAGATGAGCTGAGGTCAGAAGACACATATGGCCTGACCCATTCTGATAACTTAATTATGTTCCCTTTGGAAAAGACCATAAAAGGCTAGTGTACTCAAAGGAAGTGACGGCATTCAAGGGCACTGGTGAGTGTTTGTCATCTTCGGGTTGATTCCACGACATTCCTTGCACTCTCCCAGGAAGATTTCCAAAGGGCACGAATAGCCACTGGACTTGGGGGTCTCCCTTCAAAGGCAGGGAGGGTCCCAGACAGAAACTTTCTTCTTCAGTAAATGAAAATGAGCACCTCTGAACCCAAGGCCACAAGTTTAAATTGAATTCAACATCGGTGTGACTAAATCTCTTACTGATGACTGTTCAAAGGCTGAAGAGGAAGACATTGGTCAAGTTGGGAAGCTCCCAGGAGACACATCAGTTTCAAATCACAGCCACAGTAGACACCATCTGACTGGCTGGATGACTCTTCCATAGACACATGGAAGGCATAAGTCATACAGAGTAAATCTGAGTGAAAAATAGGAGAAAAAGTGTCAAAAGAAGACATGTCCTGAGAAACCTTAGTTTAAAGAGATATCATTTGAAAGTTCCAAGCATTATTGAAAAAAACACATATATTGTGTTGGCTGCAAATATGGCTCCCATGTTACTTCAATTCAAGAGACCAGATCTCTCTGAGGTCTAGTAATAGAATTTTTCAAAGATTTTCTCTCTTTACTTCTGATTTTTAGGCTTAAGTTATTAATTTCAAGTATAATTGTGTTAAACCCTTCATTTGCTTGTCAATATCTCCTAATTTTGTTAATTCAGGATTTCTATATTTGAGGATTTGGAGTTAGGCACACACAAATTTATGATTACTCTAACTTCATGATGATTGTTCTATTATGATCATGTTGTAGCTTTTGTTTACCCTTATTAACATGTTTTGCCTTATTGTACATTTTGTTTGGTGTTAATACTGTTGTATCATTTTGTTTTGGATTATTGTTCATGCAGAATATATTTGTTCCTCCTTTCAATTTTAGCCCTTATGTGTGTTTTTACCTTACGGGCATATCTGGTAAGTTGCATCATAGATCTTATTTTATTTTACCTAATATGCTAATTTCTGCCTTTCAATTGTCAAATATAATCTGTATGTATTTATTATGATTAATGATATATTTGGATTTATTTCAACAACCAGTTTCATGTTTTATAGAACATTTTCTTTCTTTGCTTTTTTTCCTCCTTTCCTGTGCTCTGTTGAACTAAAAAAAATTGTTTTTTAAAATGTGTTTTTCTTGGCCCGGCGAGGTGGCTCATGCCTGTAATCCCAGCACTTTGGGAGGCCGAGGCGGGCGGATCACGAGGTCAAGAGATGGAGACCATCCTGACCAACCTGGTGAAACTCCGTCTGCACTAAAAATGCAAAAATAAATAAATAAGTAAAACTAGCCGGGCAAGGTGCTGTGTTCCTGTAGTCCCAGCTACTCAGGAGGCTGAGGCAGGAGAATTGCTTGAAATCAGAAAACGAAAGTTACAGTGAGCTGGGATCATGACACTGCACTCCAGCCTGGCTATAGAGCATGACTCCCTCTCAAAAGAAAAGAAAAATGTTTTTCTCACTTTTAATGTTGGATTGGAATATATAGATTGGATTTTTATTATTTTAGTGGTTACTTTAAAATTCTACTATATACATTTAGCGGTATATTCTTCTAGTTAAGCTGAAAATTATTCGGTATACTTTCCTAGTTACCACTACAAGAATCAAGAATCTTCACACATGTTGGGTGGGTGTAGTGGCTCATGCTTGTAATCCTAGCACTTTGGGAGGCTGAGGTGGGTGGATCACTTGAAGCCAGGAGTTCGCAACCAGCCTGGCCAACATCATGAAACCCTGTCTCTACTAAAAATACAAAAATTAGCCAGGTGTGGTGGTGCACACCTGTACTCCCAGTTACTCAGGAGGTTGAGGCACAAGAATCACTTAGACCTGGGAGTTGGAGGTTGCAGTGAGTCAAGATTGCTCCACTGCACTCCAGCCTGGGCAACAGAGTGAGACTGTGTCTCCAAAAAAAAAAAATTACACAGCTTCACATCCTGTTTCCCAACCTTGTTATTATTATCTGGAGCTTAATTTCATCCTTTTAAATATTAGTATTTTTTCAACTTAAAGATCCTAACCATAATAAGTTAATACAAACAACAAAATAGCAAAAAGAAATAATAAATAAAAAGTTTAAAGATAGTTAAGAAGAAATGTGATCAATATTATTTGTTAAATTTTACTCCAACACCTCTGTTTTTGCTTCTTTTCTTTCAGAAACTCATTTCTTGGTAGCTTTTTTGGGAACTGTGAGGGTGGTAAACTTTCAAAAACTTTACAAATTTGAAAATGTTGTTCTATTTCCCCACTCTTTAGTGACAGTTTATTTAGCTGAGTATAAACTTCAGGCTTGATGGTTGTTTTCCCTTTACTCTGAAGCTATCTCTGAGAAGGCTGCTCTCTATTTTCCATTCTTGTCTCGGTAATTTCTTTCATCTACCTCAAAGCTTTTAAGAGCTTCTCTTAATCTTATTTTATTTCATTTGATATGCTACACTGATATTGATATTTATGGGTGTGAATTCATGTTTATTTATCCTTCTTAGTGCTTGGAATCCATTTTCAATCAATGAACTTTTAAATCCTAATTTCTGTAAAATTCTCTTCTATACTGCTGCTTTTCCCCCCTCATTCTTCCATTCATTTTTGTGGAACTTCTTTCAGACATGTTCGGTATTTAAATTATCCTCCGTGTCTTTGAGCTGAACTGTCTTTTAAAAAAAATCTTGTATCTTTCTGTGATATATTCTAGTTTTAATCCTGCTATATTCAGAAGGCAGTGCTCTTGTTCCTTTATAGATATGGGGTCAGCATCCTAAGACAGTGGTATTTTTCACAAGAAACTAATGTGCATATCTCTGTTGAACAACCAAAGCCCTAAGATGAAAAGTAAAATCCCTTATTTATGCAAATACTGCATTGCATTAGAGAGCAATTATCTCTTGGCATGCCCTGCAGGAATCATTCCAGTCTGTCCTAAGGGCTCTGGCCACACCTTCTGCAACTTGTACACACTTTCCCTTTCTTCATGTATGGTCACAAAATTCCTTCATGACTCCCAAATCTTTGCATATGCTATTTACTTCTGCTGGGATGCCTGAATATCTTTGGAGATCTTCTTTAAAAACAACAATTTCGCAAGATGTTTCCCAATCTCACCAAAGTCAGCATTTCCCTCCTTGCTACATTAAATTCTATACAATCACAGTATATTGTAATTATCTGCCTACAAGTCTATTTCCCGAGGGAGACTTTAGGAGCTATGTGAGAGCAAGAAGTAACTATCTCTGTATATCAAGCATCCAGATCATTGCCTGTCAAAAGTTGTCATGAACTGTATTTTTTTTTTCTTTTAGATGAGCTTTCAATGACAAAGAGAGTTCATTATGGTTTAAAACTAATTTCTCTCTCTTTTGAAGTTTTTATTTTGGACTGCCCTACGCTGACAGTTGGAGCTGCTTTTCATTTGGTATTGTTCATTTTTTTTTTTTTCTCCCAGAAGGTTGCAGTCATATTCTGTGAAAAGGAACAAGCAAACTCAACCCTGTCCTCTTGTGATATGGACTCTGACATTCTTTTGCAAATGACTGGGTTCAGCAATTCTCAACCATATTCAGCAATGGCACTTCCCCTGCCGCATTTTGAAGCCAACATGGGAAAGACAATCTGTCTGTTTTTGATTGGTTAACACTTAACTCATCAAAATGTGTTTTGTAACACATAGTCCATGTCCAAGAGGTCTTGCAAGATTTCCAAAGCTTTTCCCACACCCCTTTTCTTCTCACCCTCAAAAAAAGAAACAGTGTTTTGCCAAAAACAAATTATCCCAATTCTCAAAAAGGACTGTTCTTGCAGAGGAATCTTCAAACCCACAAGAGTTCATGTTAGGCCTAATCTTGGTCAATACTCCCTGCCATGGAGTCTATGCTTATCTAATTTGCCTCCTGCTCAAAAGGCCAGACAGCACCAGCACATCCGTCTAACCCTAAGGCTGCCTGCTTTGAGTCAGAGTAGATTGGACATAGCCAGGGTGCTGGGTGGGAAAGTGCATCTCGGAACTGTTTTAGGATTGACATGCTGTACATTCTCCCCAGTGGCCACTGAGGTTGGAAGCTCCATTGGCCACAGGGCAGAAAAAGATACTTTCTTTTTTAAGCAAAATGAGAACTTGATTAGGTTTCACCTCAGATTTTATCTGGTCACCAGGATGAACTGGAGTGAAGGCAAAGAAAGATGACCAAATTCCAGAATAAAGAACGTCCTGTTTATTAACAACTGGAGTGATTTCATATAAAACCTGAGTGACTTAGGAGACATCTCAAATATATCCTGTTATAATCAGGATGTGGAATGTTTCTTTTTCTCTGAGGAAGGTCAAACGAGGTATATACACAATGTCTTTGCCATTCTTTCCCCCCATGCTAGCCTCACTGATACAGTCAAAGATCAAAGATCAATATTTTCTGGAACATTACAAGGGTCTCCAGAAATCCGATCTCTGTCTACGCAGAATTCTCGTATCTACTATTGTCAGAGAACTGCATCTGAAGTGCAGACCTGGTCATACCAGTCTGTTACAAAAACTCTTAAATGCTCCTCCCTTACACTATCTGACCTTGACCCTTAGCACCCATCATGACCAGCCATGTCTCCCACAACACCACACAGGCACCCTAGCTGCACTACCAATCCAAGCGAAGGGAAATGGTTTATACACAAGATTATTAACAGGTCAACCAGTAGTAGTAAATAAATGAAGAAAGGAATATAAATATAATTTAAAAACTGGACACTAAGAAATACACAGATATGTTTATGGAACCAGGAATGAAAAGTGGAGTCATTAAAAGGAAGCCCTTAGCAGAGAGGGGAAGAGAGGAAGATTATTGAGAGAATTCATAATTGAAGGACAGAGCAGGGAACTCACCCAGAAAGCATCACAAAGAGATGAAGCAAGATGTTAAGACAGACGGGAAATAGAAGATACAACATTTTTCTAGTGGGAAGTCTCAAAGGAACTCATATAGAGCATCGTCTTTGGAGGGAGAGACACCTTTGCATGGATTATGATTGATAATTTCCCAGAATTGAAAGAATATACAAATACTGAGACTAAAAACACCACAGCTTCAAGAATGAAAACCAAGACAAATTAAAAAGAAAAATTCACACATTTAAGTATTGTAATAGAACTGGAGATTATCAAATGGAAAAATCCTAATGACAATCAAAAAGAGAAATGTTTTCTAGACAGGAAGGAAAATTAGACTAACAAAACTTCTCATCATAAAAATCAAACAAATTAGTGGGAGCATGACTTTCTAAGGCAAAAGGAAAATAGCTATCATTTTAGAATTCTATATACTATGATATTATAACTTAACATGAGAGAGAAATAAAGATTTTTTGGAAAAAGACTATAAGAATTTAGTACTCACAGGCTATTACTGAATCCACCCCGATAAGAAGCAAATTTAGGCTGGACGCAGTGGCTCATGCCTGTAATCCCAGCACTTTGGGAGACCGAGGCGGGCGGATCAAGAAGTCAAGAGATTGAGACCATCCTGGCCAACATGGTGAAACTCTGTCTCTACTAAAAATACAAAAATTAGCTGAGCTTGGTGGCGTACACCTGCGATCCTAGGTACTTTGGAGGCTGAGGCAGGAGAATTGCTTGAACCCAGGAGGTGGAGGTTTCAGTGAGCTGGGATCATGCCACTGCACTCCAGCCTGGTGACAGAGAAAGACTCTATTAAAAAAAAAAAAGTAAATTTAATTCAAAGGAATCAGTGAGAGGTGGAGATGAACTGGAATAATATTTTAAAGGTGCAATCTACATTTCCTAACTTCCAAGCCAGTGCTCCTGATAAAGAGGAGCGTCCTTTTAGAAAGAGGGCATATATACTCTTGTGGAAGTTTATGAGAAATTCTCACTTCAGTTTTCTACCATCATTGCTTCAACATTTTCTCAATGCATATGCTAAGTGAATACTTCTTTAGCTCGAGTTACTGATTTTAAGCAGTCAAGTACCTTTAGTAAGATTAGTAGAAACAGATATTTTGTGTCAAGATAGAATTTGGAGGGACTTCGATTAAATTCTGGAAATATCTTAGCAGAATTCATTTATGGCAACAACTCTGATTCTTCATTTTCATTTCTGTGTTCTAGATTTATAATCTACTTACAGGTTTTGCAAGGATTGCTTTGGGGATCATTTTTTCTTTAACGAGACGTGGAAAGAGCATGTCACAAAATAAGGCTATTTCAAATCATCACATACTAGCATTATGACCTTAGGCAAGTTACTTAACTTCTACTAACTTTAGCACTTCTCATGTGTAAAATGCAGATACTAATCATTTCCTCTTGGAGTTAATATAATGATTAAAGGACTCTTGTTGATCCACTTTTTCCTGTTTACCAGAAAAGGTAACCTTGCCCCCCAGACGACTGTTTCCTGAGACACAGAGTGTAGAAATATGAGCTTGACACTTGTGTGAGTGTATTGCAGCTCCCCACCCACCGCAGCCATTTCTTTGAAACCTGAGATTTCAAGTCATGAGAATTGGGTCCCAAGCCACTTAACTTGACTCCGTGGAATCTAGAACATAAGTTATGGTCACTGAGTGTACCAGAAGGAAGGCAACCTCTGGAGTGAGTGTTGTCAATTTCTGGTCATAGGCATCATTCATCCTAACCTACTGAGTTTCCCACCAACTGGAATGTGTCATAGGAGAGTGGCTTTCCTTCTCTTTCTGGTCAGTTTCTCCCATAGTATCGATGACTCATATAAATAGTGCACATGTTCCTTTCATGGGAACTAATGTTCATTCACAACCCTTAGTTTATACTTTACCTAAACTGATAAAGATTTTAGCTTTCTGAACAAAAGCAAGTTTCATAAGTCATTTATTTTAGGAGAAAGAAATTCCCCTCTATGATCATCTTGCAGTACAATGCCCTGTACCATGGTGAAACTACTTGGAATTCACTAAATTTTGTGTCCTGTCAGAGTATAAATAGGACTCGGTTGGCCCATTTGCCTCTCTTCTCCAGCCTTGTGGTGAGAAAAGAACATTTGTTTCTATGATATAAAAGGACATAAAAGAAAAAGAAAGGCAAGGAATGAAGGGAAGGAACCTAGCATGTACTTTGCATGTGGCAGGTTCTGTGCAGGTCCTATCCCGTTATATTCCCATGTTAATGGAAGATAAATCAGCTGCTTAAAAAAGTCAAGCAACTTTCTTAATGCTATAAATCCCATGGTCTTTAAACAACGTAGTTCAATTCCTGCTTCTCTAAGAGCATCCGAAGTCCTCCAAGAAAGAGGTAAAGCACAGTGTTACCTGGGAATCCGTGACTGATAGACACTTGGGGAGAGTGAGTTCCTCACAGCAGCCTAGAGACCACCATTTCCACTCTTCCTATGCATTTTCATGATGATTGAAGACTGGCATCGTGCACTGGTTGATGTGCCGACTGACCCTGGCAATACAAGGATCTGTTCTATGAAGCATGGAGTGGAAAGTGAAGGATGTCTGGGGAAACGCCCAGCAGCAGTTCTAGATACTGGAGACTAAAGTTTAGAAGAGTTTATTTTTCTCTCAACCTTTAATTTTAGCAAATATAGAACATATAGTTCTATATTTGCTGACTTGTAATATAATAATTAACAATAAAAAGCCTGGTATCCCAGGCACTGTGTGAAGGGCTTTGATATGCATTTTTCCAGTTAATCCTAACAGTTTTCTAAGTGAGTTGATAGTATCACCCCATCTAAATTTGGAGAAACTGAGACTCAGAGAGGTGAAAAGATTGGCCAAAGTTGCAGACCTCATAAGTAATGGAGCTGAGTTTGCGACTCAGGTCTCGCTGACTCCAAAGCTAATAATCTTAACCACGATGTTTTCATAATATTCAGGAAGCTATGTGGATTTAGAAGATTCCACACTGACATCTTGAAGCGTTCCAACTCACCAACCCCCAGTAGGAAAAGCAAGTGATTCCATGGGTCAGGAATTCATACTCAGGCAATGACAACATGTTGAGCAAGGCTCCAGCCTGATATTTATTCTACAGCCTCCTATAAATCATGAAGCCTTAAGAAAAAGGCAGGACTTTGTGTAGTCAGCTTTGAACAAGAACATAGCGGCCAGAGTTGCATCATGAGGTCTGTGACTTGTCACCTACTTTGCCATCACTTGGTCGGTTGAGTAAGACCATCAGGCCATCAGAGAAGGCATTAAGATGGAGAATGTGGGACCCACATACACACAAGCAGGCATGCTCTTCTCTGCCTCTCGCTTTCCTTTGCGACCTTTTATGGAATGCTGTGGGAAAATACTCAAGTCCTAAGGTTCTATTGATTATGGAGACTAAGATATTTGAACTAACTCTGGCTAGAAATCATACTTTAGAAGGACGTGGACCCTAACAGAATTGTCTTTGTGAATTTCATAGTGTTCTTTTTTAATTTTTCCTAAGTAAAATTGCTTCAGAAAATTGGAGAGCCATCTTATTTTCCATGTGCAGAATTTATTAGCTATGAAAATAATTCACCAAGTTATAGGTAGAAACATGTGGTTAACCTTGAAGGAAAATTAAAATCAGAGTAATAAAATCTTCCATTTGCAGAGTGTTCCATTGTTCAAAGCCGTGGTACATCTACTTCCTCTTTCTGGTCCTTCTAAGAGACTTTGAAGGGTGGTAGGGCCACCAGTATGGGCCCCTTTTATTTTTATTCACTTATTCATTCATCAACTATTTATTGAGTTCCTATTTTTGTGCCATGCACTGGCATTGCATTTGTGAACCAGTAGACAGGGTTTTTTGTTTTGTTTTGCTTTCTCTGAAGCTTGTATTTTACCAGGGGTAGCAGACAATGAAACAATGAGTACATAATAAACAATTAAATGAGGAAAAAGTAACTGAAGAGTTCTACGTGCTATTCAGATAATTCAAATAGGTGGCTGTGGGATGGATGACCTGGACAGCTATTTTAGATGACATGACCATGGAAGGCAGCTCTGAGCAGGGGACATTTTAACCTGAGACCTGAATGACATGAGCAGTCTCTGCACAAACTGCAGAAAAATAATCTTCATAGATAAGGAAATTGAGAGCCAAATAGATTCAGTGACTCAAAAACCCTGCAGATGGTTAGGTCATGACAGACTTGAACTTCAACCTTAAGTTTCTGAGTCCAAGACGAGCGTCATTTCTATTCTCTATTTACTTCAATAGTAGACATGAAAGAACGTACAAATAATGCTCAAAACTACTTTTGCACCCTGGGAGAGCTAGGTTTGGTATTATCAATGGTAATTTTGATAATTTAGTACTCACATGCTGATTTTTCAATTATTTCTAAATGAATAAGAAAATTGTAGTTTGAACTTTTAAAAAACTATGTGGAGGTCATCTTGTAACACTGAGAGAAATTGAATATAGCTGACTCCTTTCTGCATCTGACCTCACAAGTTAACTGCCTTTGCTCATTTCTGCACGTAGGCCATGCTAACTATAGGAGGAATTTAGTTTCCAGTTTAACTTTATTTATTTATTTATTTATTTTTGAGACAGGGTCTCACTCTGTCTCCCAAGCTGGAGTGTAGTGGCACCAACATGACTCCCTGCAGTCTCAACTTCCCAGATTCAAGCGATCCTCCCACCTCAGCCCCCCAAGTATCTGTGATTACAGGGACACACTACCATTCCTGGCTAATTGTTTACCTTTTTTGTTTTTTAGAAACAGGGTCTCACTTTGTGGCCTGGGCCAGTCTCAAACTTCTGGCCTCAAGCCATCCTCCTGCCTTGGCCTCCCAAATTGCTGGGATTACAGGCCTGAACAACCACATCCAGCCTATAGTTTAATTGTAAAGCAAAGATAATAATAGTGCCTTCCCCAAATTAGCCCTTGAGGAGATAAGGAGGGCATATTCACAAGTAACAATGTTATGTCAACGATTTATAGGAGCATTGTGACCTGACCAAAGACAAAGAAGTTTTGCAACCTCCTTGGACTTCTGATGCTCAGATGTCTGTGGTCACCAGTCACCTCCTTGTTCCCTCTTCCCCACTATAAAAAGAAGCTTGAGCTTCATGCCTTCTAAGATGGTTCTTTAGGACCCTGATCTGGTGGCTCTCTCTGAAATAATGTTGTCTTCCTTGCCCCAACACCTGATCTTTGGCTGTCGTGTTGTGAGCAGTGTGAGCTTTGGATTCCACTACAATCTCAACTCCTGCATGAATGATTTCTAGTCAAAACGGATGATATTCTGATCAAAAGAATTTATACCAAGATAATTTCAAGAATTTTTTTTCTCTCTCTCTCTCTTGCTTTCTGTGCCTTCCTCTGTCTCCCTCCCTCATGTATCTGAGTATCTTTCCTTTCTAGGCAGTACAGGACAAGAACACTGCAAAACAGGCATAACTTGCTGCTAGGAATTTGGTAGGAAATGCTAGGATTTATCATTTCTAGCTCCCTTTCCACTGGTAGCATGCTGGATGATTCAAAGTATTTGGAATTCTCTTTTTTTGCAAATATTTTAACAGGATTACAGAGGAAGCCCTTTTGGTGGAATAATGTCATTATTATAGCTTGAGAAAATACCTTAGGGTTTATGGCCATGGATGATTAAGGAGTCTTGTAAGAGAAGTGTTGACAAAAATACTTTCCAGAATGAATTAAATGAAACCCATGAAGGAATACACACACACACACACACACACACACACACACACACACACACACACACTTTAAAACTAGGCCTTTTTTGATTCTTTGTAGGAAAAGAGCCAATTAATGTGTACACATTTCACAAAATCATTTGATAAGGAGCTTGAAACTGGGACAGATGCAAAAATGTCACGCCAAAAAAAAATTAAAAACCTCACCCCAACTAAATGATGATCAAAATGAACCAAAAATTGTTTAATTTATTTTTATTGATGCATAATTCACATACCATACCAAATAACCATTTTAAGGTGTATGCTTCAGTAGTGTTTAGTACATTGGCCAGGTTGCACAGTCATCATTATTATCTAATCCTAGAACATTGTTACCATCCACTCCCAAAATCTCTTACCCATGAAGTCTCATTTTCCCTTTTCTTCAGCCCCTGGCAACTGCTTATCTGTTTTCTAAGTGGATTGGCCTATTCTGAACATTTCATATACATAGAATCATACAATATGTGGTCTTTTATGTCTGGCATCTTTCGCTTGGAATAATGTTTTCAATATTCATCCCTGTTATAGCATGTAATGACTCCATCCCTTTTATGGATAGGTGACATTCCATTATAATGATATAACATGTTTGCTTATCCATTCATCAGCTTATGGGTTATTTTTATTTTTTAACTATGAAATATAAAGCTGCTATGAACATTTGTGAACAATTTTTTTTCATATGGGTATGTTGTTTCATTTCTCTTGGGTCTACACCTAGGAGTGGAATTGTTAGATCATTTGGTAACTCTCTGTTTAACTTTTTATAAAACTGACAAACAGTTTTGCATAGCAGTGGTATCATTTTACATTCTCACTAATGAGGATTCCAAAATTTCTCCACATCCTCACTAACATTTAATATTTTCTGTTTCAGTTTGTTTTTAATTACAGCCATCCTTATGGATATGAAGTGCTTCCTCATTGACGTTTTGATTGGCATTTCCCCAGGGACTAATGATGTTGTGTGTCTTTTCACATGCCTATTGGTCATTTATATATCTTCTTTGGAGAAATGTCTGTAGGAGTCTTTTGCCCATTTTAAAATTGGTTTTTATGCCTTTTTATTTTTCAATTGTAACAGTTCTTTGTATATTCTAGACACTAGACACATCAGATATATGTTTTGCAGATATTTCTCTAATTCCATGGGTGTTTAGTTTGTTATAGATCATATACCATTATAGATCTGGATAGTTAGTGTAGTATATCCGTAGTATTTCAGTCTGTACATCACTCCTTTATCTGAAAACAGCACTCTCCTCTTCTCCTCTATGAGTTTCTAGCTTAATCCTCTTTCATTTCCTCCCCAGTGTCCTATCTCCACATGCCCAAGACGGCATGCAACCCATATTAGACCAAGCTGAAACTCATCACCAGAATTTCTCACACTGTTTGGGAGTGAAAGATCTTTTGTTTATCTTCTGGCAAACCTGTAAGTCTGTAAGAACTGAACTGCTTACATATGCTCTCCTCACGGCAAAAAGTCCCTTAGCAGTAGAAGAGAACAAAGTTCGCAGGCAGAGAAAGCAGAAGAGGACAGAGTGTGGTTGTGTCAAGACCTCTGTTCCATTTGTCCCAGCTATATCCCTGCTCTTGTTTGTGATGTGAGCAAATAAAGTCCTTTTTAGGTCTGATTGAGTTGGAGTTAGATTTCTGTCAGTTGAAACTGAAAGCTTCCTGACTAATGCAGTTAGCATATGGCTTATCAAAGGCTTTACTGGGAAGCCTTGTGATACTTTTGTATTACTAGGGTTTGTAATACTTAGTCTGTGGGAAAAAATACAAGGGCAATATAACAACTGAATCAAATTTGGAAAAATATGGACTAATACTCCTTGGGAAACAGGATAAAAATGATTGAGCGTATGGGAAAGAGACTTGCAGGGAAAAAGAGTCATTCCAAAGTTAATTGCAATGAATGGAAGATGACAATGAATCACAGCATATGAATCGATGATATGAAATGGCAAGTTGAATGGCCTTTGAGGTACGGAATAACGACAGTCAAAGGTATTGTGAGTCAGAAGGCGTTCATGTGAAACACACTTTGCAGAGCCCACCATGGAGACTAATTGTCAGACCAGCTGGCATGCAACACATGGGGATTTAGCAGGATTTTCTTCATTTCCCTTCTGTGTCATCTCCCTGTACCTTTCTCTGTTCTTCCATCCTCTCCTAACAGTCTATTTTTGACCCTTGTAGACTGTGTAAATATTAGGAATCTCTGTAAGGAAGTTTTGAAATTTTAAACAACCAACACAAAATCTTTTATAAATTACACAGACAGCAAGTTCTGCCTTGACACTAGTTTCCATGCTATGACCTGAGGAAATTTCCTGACCTATAGCCTTGCTGTCCCTTACTAGTCTTTATGTTTCCTCTTTGAGGTTATAATTCAGGTGTAGGGAGGATCTTGATCAATGGGTTATTACATAGGTAAGTAAATCAAAAGAACGGGGAAGAGAAAAATTTAAAACCACCAACAGTTAAGCTGTTATATTTTAACTTGCAAATGACTTACGGAAAGATTCTAGGGCCTGAATAAACTAAAATAAATCTTATGCAAGTGTTAAGTATTCTTGTAGTACTCTTTGCATAATCTGTGCTTCTAGGGTGACCTTCATTTCAATCTGGGAGGAATTCTTCATCATTTCTCCTTGATCAAAAGTGTTGAATATTAACATCTCTGGAATGGAATTACTTCTTGAGAAAAGGCCAGATGGACCAGATCTATGTTGCTTTCATGGTGTATTAGTTATCTACTGTCTGTAAGAAATTATCCCAAAAGTAAGTGGCTTAGCACATCAGGCATTTATTATCTCACAGTTTCTGTGGATCATGAACTTGGGTGTGGTTGAGCTGAGTGGTTCTGGCTCTGAGTTTCTCATGCAGTTGCATTCAAGGAGTCTTCCAGGGCTGCAGTCATCTGGAGATGTGAATGCAGCTGGAGGGTCTGCTTCCAGGCTCAGTCATGTGGCAGTTGTCAGGAGGCCTCAGTTTCTCCTGGAAGACTCTCCATAGGTAAACTGGCATCCTTTCAATACAGCAGCTGCTTCCCCCAGAGTGAATGACCCAAGAGAGAGAGAGCAGAATAAAAGCCAAATATACCTTTTATGATCTGTCATCAGGGGTCACACTGCTTCATTACTGTCATGCTTCAGTGTCAGCACGAGCCCACGTTAAAGGGGGGAGAAAAATCAAACAATTTGTGGAAATGTTTTGAGAACAGCATAGATAGTAAATATTAAAGGTAGTTACAATGCAAATTCAAAGATAAAAATATTAATTTATTTTTATTTATTTATTTTTATGACGGGGTTTCACCATGTTGGTCAGGCTGGTCTTGAACTCCTGACCTCAGGTGATCCTCTCGCCTTGGCCTCCAAAGTGCTTGGATTACAGGCGTGAGTCACTGTGCCCGGCCAAAAATATTAATTTGATAGAATAAAAGCATAAAAAGAAAACAGTTTTAATTAGCAGTAGAATAAATCATCCAATGGAAATGAGAGAAAAATCACATCTTTGATTATTTAAAGACTGTAAGAGGTAATAGAGTTTTCATGAGCTATCTTCATGGCTTCTCCTCCCCATCACTTAAAACATCATTTTATTGAAATAATATATGCACATGCTTAAAATCATTAAGTGGTGCTAAACTCTGATAATAGTGTCTTTTGCCAAACCTCCCAAGCCAATAGTCCTACACTCTAGAGGCAAATACTTTAATTCTTGTGTTGATTCTTTATATGTTAACTCTCTATCTCCACATATGTCTCTACTATTATTTCTTGGTTTACCAATTTGAGATATTTTCTATTTACTAATACTGTTACCAGAAAGGGGTCCTGACCCAGACTTCAAGAGAGGGTTTTTGGAGCTCACACAAGAAAGAATTCGAGGCAAGTCCATAGAGTAAAGTGAAAGTAAGTTTATTAGGAAAATAAGGGAGTAACGAATGGCTACTCCATAGGCAGAGCAGGGACATGGATTGTTCAATGGAGTACACTTACAGTTATTTCTTGATTATATGGTAAACAAAGGGTGGATTATTTATGAGTTCTGTAGGAAAGGGGCAAGGATTTCCCAGAATTGAGGTTTCCTCCCTTTTCTAGACTATATAGGAGAACTTTCAGACTATGCCATGGCATTTATAAACTGTCCTAGTGCTGGTAGGAGTGTCTTTTAGCATTCTGATGCATTATAATTAACATATAACGAGAAGTGAGGATACCCAGAGGTCACTGTCATTGTCATTTTGGTTTTGGTGGGTTTTGGTCAGCTTCTTTACTCGGTCCTGTTTTGTTAGCAAGGACTTTTTGACCTCTATGTTGAGCCGTCCTTCAATCTCATCTTGTGACTGAGAACGCCTGACCTCTTGGGAATGCAGCCCAGTAGGTCTCAGTCTTATTTCACCCAGCCCCATTCAAGATGGAGTCACTCTGGTTCGAACACCTCTGACATTACTATAGATGAAGATTTAGTTCTCTTACATGTCACCTACCTTCTTACCAATATAATTATGACTGGTAGTTGATGCTTTTTGTGAAAATAGTGAGTTAAAGCAGGTAATCACAAAAATTATATATCAAATTCCTGATTATTTTATTATAATAGAAAGCATATAATCTTTTGAAGTAGGGCCAAGGACTTCTTGATATGGACCTGGCAGCAATCAAATGCAGAGCACATCTTTAGTGACCGAGTTGCAGTTTTGGTCTCTTTAAAGTAGTGCAAGAAATTAAAAACACTTGCAAAGCAAACTGAGAACTGAATGCTTCTGGAGTTTGGATTATTCTCTCTAGTCATTGCTAATTATCTCTCTAATTTTTAACAATATTTTTAGTGATTTGTCATTATGAAAGCTTTCAACTTAGTGTCTTTACAAAGAACTCTTTGTCTCATCCTCATTTTATTAGTTTTGCAATATGAAAGAAAATCAAATAATTTACCATAAAAAATACAACTGGAATAAATAGGTTTGCAAACAAAACCCAGACTTTTGGGAAGCATGGAACTCATGAGTGAGCACCAAGAACATGGCATTAGATTGGGCTCCCACGCCTGCTCCTGCTGTCACAGTGGGCATTTATTGAGTACTGACTGTGTGCCAGGATCTGCCCTCAGTGCTCAGACATATTAGCATATTTTAAACTCTTAATAATCCTATTTCATAAGTCCTATTATTATTCCTCTCAGAAAAATTACGCAAAATTTGAAAATAGCCAAAAGGGATTCCTGGATGGTCCTTCAGTACACTACTGGGATTTGACTTTCTGTTGACTGGGCTATTTTACAACTGTGTAGAGGAAGAGGCTAATTTATATATTTTTGTGTAGTAGAGATGCAAATAGTTTAAGTTTGAAACAAAAATAACCCCAAAGGGTATGACTGTGTATTATCAGTTTTGTGTTTGACCCAGAAATTTTATTATATATACATATATAAGATATATATATCATATATCTATATCTATGTATATATCTTCTCAAATGCTCTTTGAACTGAGTTAACATCTTACTGCTTTACTCAGTTAATGAGTTGAATACAATCTTTGACAGATATTCATTTAATGTTTCTTAGAGAATCATGATTTTATCCTTTTGGAAAATAAACTTTTAACATTCATTTTACAGATGAAGATAATAAAATGAAGAGAGGTTAATGCTTGCTCAAGGAAGTGCAGTGGTAAAAAATGGTATGCTAGGGGCTTTCATTCAGTGTACATGGGAATCCGTCAATATAATTTGCAAATGAAACAAAGAGTGCCATTAATCTGGCATGTCAATTATATTGAGGTCAGTGAAGAGAACATCTATTGTAGTTAAATTATTTTTAGTTAAATTCAGTATGAATTTTATTAAAATCAGTCATATAAATAGTATTTATATTACTATGAAAATATTACTTGTTCCAGTTTGAAACAATTGTATTTTCTGTAATATACAGATTCATTATTTTTCTTGATATTTCTAATTATCTTTTTTCCCACATCATTGTTTTCTTTTATTATATTACTTTATGAATAAACATTTTTAGCAACTATTCAGTACCAGATAGGCAATAGGGATACCTCAGTAAGCAAAGTAAGCAAAACCCCTGACTTTGTGGATTTATACACTAGTGGGAGCAATGCAGACAATAGTCATAACAACTAAATAAATTGTGCAGTTTGTTTCAAAGTAAAAGTGCTTTTGGTCAGAGTAATAAAGCAGGGTAAGAGTCAAGCCTGGCCTTGAGAGACATCCATGGTTTTGCTTGCTGTCTTATGCTTCTGTCATCACTGTGAGAAGAACTTCCCTTGACTTCTGCTGACCCTTCAGACTTGTCACCAGAGAACCATTTATAGTATATCTAAGCCTAAACCACAGCAAGGAGCCAAGTCGAACCAGAACTGCAGCTTAGAGGAGAGCCACCCTGAGCCCAGACTAGGTCAGCCAATCTACAGTCAATCTGAAAACTCATGAGCAAGACAACAAATATTCATTATTATAAAGTACCATAAAGTGTTTTGTTATATAGCATTACTGGGTATTTTGATGGTGGACCCAAAAGATTTGCTATTGGTCTGAGTGAGGATGTGAGAGAAGAGGAGGAGTTATAGGTGACACTAAAACTTGGTCTGAAAAACTAGCATGATGAAGTTGCTATTAACTGTGATGAAAAGACTGAAAATGAAGGAGATCCAGGTGTCAGGAAGATCATATGATCGGCTTTGGACATAGTAAGGATTCTTTTGGGAAGTTGTGCTTTTCTTAATAGTGGAATAAAGAATTCAAACCAACCCTGTCACTTAAGACATATTTACAGCTTAACAAAATAGTAATAAAACATGCTTGAAGGTGCTGGAGGAAAAATAAGATCATGAAGAAATAGTGGGCCATGATATGAGAGAGAATATAGGCTCAAGACTTGGAAGCTCCTTTTCCCTGGGTAATATGTCCCTATCTCAGAATGGGCAGCTGGGAAATTGAGAAATTCTGGGAGCCTTTCAGAGTTGGTGGAACAAGGACTGAAATCCAGGAACCAAAGGGAAACACTGGGTAAAACTTCTCACTTTGGTTGAGACTATAGAAACTTGCATAGCAGGACTAAGAGTAAACTCGGGGTACTCTGGTCTTTGCATAGATTGAGGGATAACTTAATTATATCTTAATCTCTGAAATTTGAATGAGGAGATTCAGATAGAAACAAATGTAAATCCTTTCTAATGGAAGATCATATCATTTTGGATCTAAATTTACGTTTTGAAATAATTTGCAAATACAATGTGATATATGGCAAAAAAATAATTAGAAAAAAAAAAAGAAAGTAGCATGAACAAAGCCCAGAAGACACAATAGATAGTATAAATAGACACATAGAGGTTGACAATGCCAAAGTTACCAAAACCAAAAAACTATGCTTCTGATGAAATTCTTTGTGATGATGATTATTATTATTTGCAGAAAACTGGAAAAAAACCGTTACTGCCTGGGGAATCTATAACTGGAAAATACATGAACTGAAATTGAGAATTCAATGGATAGCATTTTAGACACAGATGAGAGAATTTGTGAACTGAAGATAGGTAAGACAAAAACTTCCAGAAAAAAGTACTGAAAGAAAAAAAAGGGTGGCAAGTACAAGATAAAAGTTATGAAAATTTCAGTGAGAAAGTTTTATATATAAGATGTTGAAGTATAGAAGGAAAAGAGTGTAAACCATTTGCCCAGGAAATATTTAGATAAAGGTGAGGAATAGTCCCAAACCAGTGAAAGGCTGGTAATACACTCACATCAATTATATAGCCTTTTGAGTCTGGCTTCTTTCATTCAGCATAATGCTTTTGAGATTCATCTATATTCTTTCAGGTATCAGTAGTTCATTTCTTTTTAATGCCAAATAGTGTTCCATTGTTTGAGTGTACTGCAGATTGTTAATGCATTCACCAGTTGATGGATGTCTTAGTCTATTAGGGCTGCTATAACGAACTACAATAAACTGGGTAACTTATAAAGAGCATAAATTTATTTCTCACAGTTCTGGAGGCTGAGATGTCCAAGAGAGCCTACTTTTTGATTCAAAATTGCTGTTTTCTCACTGCGTCTTCTATGTCAGAAGGGGCAAGAAAGCTCTCTGGAGTCCCTTTGATCAGGGTGTAATGCCACTCATGAGGGTTCTTACCTCATGACCTAATCACGTTCCAAAGGCTCCTCTTTCAATAGCATTACACTGAAGATTGAGTTTCAATGTCGTAATTTTGAGAGGATACAAACATTCAGTCTGCGGCATTGGGCTTTTACGTTTGTTTCAGTCTTTGGTGACTTAAAGTTGCTATAAACAATGTTGTACAGACTTTTGTGTGAACATAGGTTTTCATTTCTCTCAAGTAAATGCCTAGGTGTGAGATTGCTAGATCATATGCTACAGGCATATTTAACTTTATAAGAAGCTACCAAACTGTTCCCAAAGGAACTGTAACATTTTGTATTTCCACCAGCAATCCATGAAAATTCATGTTGTTCTGCATCTTTTGCCATCTCAATGTTTGTGTTCCACCAAATTCATATATTGAAATCCTAACTTCTAAGATAATGGTATTAGGAGTTGGGGCCTTTGGTCATGATCAGGTCATGAGGGCAGAACCCTCATGAATGAAATTAGTGCCTTAATAAAAGAGGCCACAGGAAGCTCAGTCAATCTTTTTATCATGTGAGAACACAGCTGAAAGGTACTGTATGTGAACCAGAAAGTGGGCCCTCACCAGACACCAAAACTGCTGGTGCCTTGATCTTGGACTCTCCAGCCTCCAGAACCGTGAGAAATAAGTTTCTATTGTTTATAAAGCACCAATATGCTTTGTTATAAGCAAAGCAAATGGACTAAGACAGTTAGGCTTTCAGATTGACTGATTTTTATTTCAGCCATTCTAATAGGTTTATAGTGGTAGTTCATTGTAGTTTTAATAATTAATGATGTTGACCACATTTGCATGTGCTTATTTGATACTCTTCTATCTTATTTGCTGAGATATTTGTTCAACTATTTTTTTTCGTTTTTAGAAATTAGATTTTTTAAGCATTCTTGTTATTTAGCTGTGAGAGGTCTTTTTCAGATCTGTGTTTTGTAATTATTTTCTGTCTATGGCTTGCTCGTATCAATCAGCTTTGTTGCATAACAAAACCCTACAAAAATCTTGGTAGCATACAATAACAGCATGTATTTTCTTATATCTGTGTTTGGGCTGAGGTTTGACTGATCTGGGCTGGGTTGTTTACATGTCTCTAGTTTTAGGTGGGTTCTGTGTTTTCTCTACATGTATCTTGAACCAGTCTGCTAACTTGGGTGTAAAACAGCAAGCAGATACTCATAAATCCTCTTGAGTGAAATGGGGAGTGATTGCTAATGGGTATGGTTTTTTAATTTTAAGATTATGAATACTTTCTAAAAGTAGTTGAAGTGATAAATACACAACTGAATAAACTAAAAGTAATTGAATTGTACAATTTAAATTATTCAATTGTATGCCATATAAATATATCTCTATAATGTTGTTTAGGGAGGAAAAAAGGAAAGAAAAAGTCACATTGTAATGATGGCTTCACCTCCCTGCAAGTATCTTGGGTCATGATGAATATTTATTCAAGTTTTTTCTCTTTAAGTAACTGTAGATTCTGTCTTCTTTTTTCCCAAGGAAATAATACTTTACAAGCATTTAAAAAGAAAGAAAGATAAACAGGCGTGAAGTTTCTTAAGGCCTGGATTCAGAACTGGTGCATTGTCCCTTCTACATACATTCTATTGGCCAAAACTTGTCATATGGACAAGCCAAAAGTCAGTGGACCAGGAAGTATACTGCTTAGTGGGAGTGACTAGCAAAAACCATGGCTAGTCACTGGGGTAAAAAATGAAAGTGATCATTTAATCTATTAAGTATAGCATATTCTTGAATAATTGCTTCATGTAGTATCATTTGCCCATAACATTGATGAGAAAAAAAGTTGATTCCCAGCTGGGGCCACTGTCTGTGTGGAGGTTGCATGTTCTACCGATGTGTGCTTGGGTTTTCTCCAGGTGCACTTGAGGTTCATGGGCATGGCTATGCGGTTCCAGTCTGAGTGAGTGTGGTTGGGTGTGAGAGGCCCTGTGATGGGATGGCATCCTGCACAGGACTGGGTCTGCTTTGTGCTCTGAACTGCTGCAGAGGCTCAGGCCATCAGTGACCCTGAACTCAAATAAGCAGGTTGAACAACGAATGAATGAGTACAAATTACTGGCAAATACAAATTCATAGTCTATGATAGTTATACAAATGCACAACAATAAACGATACTGTAGAAAGCTCTCAGCAAGCCTGCCCTATTTGTGATTGTTTGAACTACATGTTTATAGGAGGTTCTCTTTACAATTTTTGCTTCTCAAATATTTATTCCTTGATTTAGCCCACTGCCACTAACACTGTCACTCAGTGATTCACCAAAAATTGAGTAATTATTTTCTTTGTTTTTATTAATCTTTCTTAAACGTATATACAGCTCACATCTATCCCAATGTTTACTATTAGAAGTGTTTGGGACCTTTGTTTAGAAGTTTGGTAATGTTTTTGTGACCAGAAACATGCCAGAGGAATTTGTATCAATTAGCCTGTGGCAAAGTTCATCTTGTTAGAGTCCTTTGACTTAAGGTTGCAGTTTCCAAGAACCTGTCTATGTCCAGTGAGGATTTGCTATATATGTTCAGATACTAACATTTTAAAGAAAAGCAGGAAGGGAGTGTCAAAAATCAGGACGATGATAGTTTAAGGGTGAATGTCAGGCATTGTTTGGAAGCGGAGGATACTGAGGTTTCATAGGGAGCTCCTTCTTTTACAGGCTGTAGCTTTTTGTTTGTTGTTTTAGTGTCACAATTTTCACATCATCTTACATTTTTAATTAGCTTATCTATTTATTTCTTTTTCCATTTCTCTCAGTTTCCATGTTTCAAAACATCCCTTCTGTCCACACTACCTCTTACTTGTTATTTAGGTTTTCTTATATACTGAGAAGTTCAACGGCCTTTTAAAACAGTTTCTGTGAAAACAAAAATCAAATGTTTCTTAGGATCCTCCTTTAAACTCTAACCTACTGCTGTCAAGTCATGGATTTTTAAAATTCTTTCTGAAATAATTTTTAAGGACTGCTTTTCATTTATAGAGTATCTATGATGCTGAACAGGATTTAATAAAAGATAAAGAAGTTGCCATCAGCTGCATTTTAGAAGTTTAGGATTCAAATAAGTAGATACCTCTTATACTTACGAAACAGTTAAGCAGTAATGCTTTGCAGAAAGAGAGTCAGAGACGGGGCAAGCACACTATGTCTCCTCCAGCTCCTCAATCAGAGCGTCTCAACCTTGGCTGCACTTGGAGAACTTTAAAAACAATGCTGACTCAGAGTCCCACCTGCAGAGATGCCGATGGGATTGATTTTGGGTGGAGAGTGGGCATCAGTGTTGTTTCAGTTTCCCAGGCATTCCAGTGTACCTCTGAATGGAAAACACCACTCTAGTTGTGCAATGTCCTTCAGTGGCTCCCAGAACTCAGCAACGGCAACTTTTTTATTTTGCAAAATATAAATATTAAAACACCAATGAAAACTCATGATCTCCTATCATCAATATATTATGAAAAATATATTCTACCAACCCAACATAGAAAATATTTAATTAAGGAGTAAGGTAATGGTTTTTATACTGAATAACTTGAGCTTTAAAAAAAAATCCTCTTTAGTTGCCATTGTATTATTTTCTCTTATTGCACTGAAAACAATTGCAAACTTTTTTATGAGTCATCATGAACCTGTAGAGGGTCATTTGAGAACTCTTGGAGCCAGATATACTGATGGTTATTTTCTTGGATCAGAAGTACCAGAGTTTTAATGAAGGCAAGAGTTTGCTCCTTTATCATCAAGCCCACTGAGTCCTTAAACATGAGACCATCTTCTGTCTTTCCTCTCCTTTTCTAACATCACAATCTTGCAAACACCTGGGAGTGATAGAGAAACACATATTGATTTTGAAAGCACAATATCCTTTTGTAAAGTTTCAAAGATTAATTATGCCATCCATGACACTCCCTTTTGAAGGGGTGGCACTTATACATTCCTAATTGACCCATTTGAATATGTTTGCTAAAAACATATGTAAATACCAACATATGTGTGGCTAGGTTAAAAAAACAGCTGAGGGTGAGCTCTCTTATTGTTTCTGTGTTCTCAGCTTCCTGAATATTCCTTCCTGTAGTGAACCTTGATATGATGACATAATCAGGAGACAATTTGCATGGCTCTCTGAGATGAAATATCCATATAGCTTCTTCGTTTCATCTTAGATGGAGATCCTGAGTCAGTGGGCAGCATATGCCATTAAGTCGAAAAAAAATCAGTACTTAAAAGGCAAATTCCTGAGAGATAACATAAAAGAGAAACAAATATAGTTTGTTTGATCATCAGCTTCCTGTCAAGGCTGGTGTCTCAAATTCTGTATGTTGCATTGTTTCTTCCCCACTCTGCTCGCCAGCCAGTGTGCTTTGGGGACTGTGTTCGTAGCTCTTCAGAAGCCTTGGCTTAGCACTCTCATACTGATCATTGTTGGACTGAGAAGTAAAGATAATAATTTTTCTTGTACGATGGCAATCATCAAGAATGTCTGAAGACTGTAGTCTCTATGGACTTTTGTATTCAGACATGAAAATAACAAAGCATTTTATTTTCTACACATGTCAGGCACACTAAATCACCTCCTACTGTTTGCTAAATTTTCAGTAAGCACCAAAGGAAAAAAATATTTTCTTTCAGGCAAAGTACTTAAAATATATAATTGTGATGAAAACTTCAGGCTAACCTGAAAAAGAAGGGAAATTTGTACTCTTCTAACTGTGCACGAAACACTCGTCTCCCTGGCCAAGTGCCTAGTTTTCTGTGATGGGAGGTTTGGGGACCCATGAACTTGGTTGCCGAGAGAGACTGTTGAAGGTTCAGTTGATAAACTCTCCTTTGAGAGAAGAGTTAAATACTTTTCTTAGGAAGAAAATATTGTTTTAAACTTTGGGGCGCAACTATCTGAGGAGAAATGACAACTTATGATCTTAAATGTCAAGTCCAATCCTGGCAAGGCCCCCAGTCACAGCCCTGATGGGTTCCTGTAGAATTCTGGGCGGATGGAGCACCAGATGGCCCTGGGATGAAGACAGTGATCCCAAGCCACCTATGAGAATGCTCACAGCTTCTGACCTAGGGCAACCGGGTTTTCTGTTTCCCCCACAGAAGACTTCTGGGCTCTCCGTTGAGACTCATGCTGCATCTCCAAATTTGGTCATGTAAGTCCATGGTTAGCTCTCTGATCTTCTGTTCTAAAACTCTGTCATTTTACATTTAGGCAAAATTCTAGGATGATTATTTAAATACCTTTCTGGGGGCCCCTCACACTTATCTCAGTTGTATTTAGTACAGAAGTGTTATCCATCTCAGAGGGGCTTTTCTAGAGTCTGAGATAGGGCTCATGTTTTAAATAGGGTTGGATAATTTTATAACAGTTAAGTAAGTGAAATGTAGCCATAATCATATCCACACATTTGATATATTTCTTGTTAGGGTGTGAGGGGGAAGACCTCTTTCTGTTTCCCCACACTTGCCCCTTAGTGTGAACAAGAAAAAGGCTTGGGATCCATGCTGATTCTTCAGAATCAGTTGTCATGATCAGAGTTACCCTGATCATTTGCCACACTGTCTCAGGGAGTGGTTTCCCATAACATATACCGTACTCTTGATGTTAGAAGGCATTGACTTAAAGTGAATCAACAGGTAGTCTGGAAGGGAGGGAAAAGGAAGTGGAACTTTAGAAGAGGAATCTGCCAGGCATGGTGGCTCTTGCTTCTCATCCCAGCACCTTGGGAGGTTGAGGTTGCAGTGAGCCAAAATCAAGCCACTGCACGCCACCAGCCTGGGCGACAGAGTGAGACTCCCGTCTCAAAAGAAAAAAAAGAAAGGAATCCATGTTGATATGGGTTTGGAGGCCTGGGAGCTAGGGATGGTGTTACTGGTGAAAGCATTTGGGGCGCTTACCATCTTCCATGGATTTTAATTTTTAAAAGAGCACCTACAGATATCTTTTTCCTTTTTTTTCTGCTAGTAATTTTTTTTAGCTTCAACATGTTGAACTTGCAAGTCCCTATCGGAGTGGGCATTAAATGCCTAAACATTAAAACATATCAGGAGAGAGGTACTCAAATTGCACCAGAATACATCTGACTCAATAGGAGAGTAGGTGGGTGGTGGCTACAAGATGTTAGAGCCCTTTTATTCCAGGAATGAAAACCTTGAGTTCCTAACCCCAAATTATTACCTATGGCACACATGGATCTGTGCACAGCGGAGGTGGAAGTGGCAGAGCTAACTCTACATAGGAATAGTTGCTCAAGGGTCCATTCTTTACATGTGAAATTTAACAGTTATAGATGGTACGTAAATACAGTACATTTCCTAAGAGGGGATACCATTCAAAACATACACCACTGTAGTGAGAAGTTAGTTCAAGTGGGTGCAGACTCAGAATGATGATAAGAAATATCCAACACAGCCTCTTAACCTAAACTCATCTCACTACATGGAGAGACTCTGTCAGGTTACTTTATTGTCTATAAATTGCTTAAATTAGATCTTTAAAAACACTATATATTTTTTGTTTCATAAAAACTAATAGTTATTATCAATGTTTTCTATTCAAAACGAGAGTCAAATTATCCTTAGAGCATTTCTTTGTTGAGTTAGATCCCTGGGACCAGGTGGAGCACACCAAAAATTGTTGCTGAGATTCTGGGTTTGAGAGTGAGAATACAGAAAAGCAGTGGCACTATGGTCTGGGACATTGAGGAGTATATTTTTGTGTGTTGGTAGAGTGGGGCAAAAGATGTGCCCTTCAGCATAGGTCTTGAACTACTAGTTTTTTTTTTTTTTTGAAAAGTTAGAAGATACAGAAAATTCCAAAGAAAAGATTCCAAATACCTGTAGCTTCATCTCTTAAAAAGTGTCTCTGTTAATATTATAGTGTAAGTCCTTCCTCTCTTCATTCATTTTCTCTTCCTCTTTCTTTTTTCTTCTGTCATTCTCTTCTCCCATCTACCTCCCCAGCTGGCTGCCTTCTTTCTTTCCTTTTAATTATTTCACACATATGGACTTATAACATTAACTTTGTTCTATGGTCTTACACAACTCCAATCCCATGGGGATGAACTATAAATCATTTCACCCTATGATTGAACGTTTCATCTCTTTCTGTACTTTTGCTATTATAAGTAACGCTTTACGGAACATCCTTGTAGTTATTATTTTGAAACTGCTGGGTCAAAGTGTATAAACATTTTAAGGTTTGTGACATAACTTAAAATTGTCAATTGACTTACAAATGGGTTTTACTATTTTTTTTCTTCCACTTTGTAGAATTTGACAGTACCCATTATTCTGAATTCTTAAAAGCACTATTTTTCATCTTTTAAAAAAAATTATTTCTACTTGAATTTTCTTAAAAATAGAATAGTTTTACTGAGACTTTTTGGTATTACCCCATCTCTTCTGGTAAGTCGTCTCAAGTACCAAGGAGAACAAGAAACAGATATGGAAATCTGCTTTTGGGTAAAACCAGGAGACAGCTAAAAGCCCAGATGACAGAATATTTGAAAATGCTGCCAAAAGCAGGGGTGATCAATTGACAGATGATACATGAAGTGCAGCCTGGAGAAGATGCCAGAGAGAAAGGACACTGGAGCCACAAATCTCAAAAAGAGTCATCAAAAACCTAGTTTTCCAAAACAGGGTTAGCAATAGTGGGAACCTTGGTGTGCACTGTCTGCAGCTGCTTCTCTCTCCCAACTTGCTGAGAGACAGGGTAGGCTGGGCTGTTTGAGGACATATAGAAAAGTTATATCTGTAGAAAGCAGCTTATTTATATGGCTTTGGAGGAGAAAGACTTTGCGACGGGAAAACTCAATAGCTGCTCATTATCCTGAGCTGAAAGAGAGTAAAGGCCGAACAAACTCATGTAAAACTGGGAATCATGGGAAATGTTTCTGCTAGTGTGGTCCACACCTCTGGCTCTTAGGCACATGAACTTCCTGCAATTAGTTGTTTAGGAAAATCTCATCTTTTAATGATGAATAATGAAAAAAAAAATAGAACCAACGGAGGAGCTAAACCAAAATACCACAGCAAAATGAGAAACGAGATAGGAAAAATGGTAAAGAACAATTTCAGAAAAACAGCTTGCCATACATCAGATAAAGAATTTCATGCAAACTTTTTACCATGAATACTGGTGAAATCCCAGAGCTAGGAGAAGGGACTGCAGGAACACCAGAGAGGCTGAAGTTCGGATATGGAAGAAGATCAAAACTACCATAGCAATGCAGGTAAAATCCAAAGAAACACAAAGAGGGATGGACACTGCTCAAATCCCAGCAAGAGGCAGAAACAGAAGTGACAAAATTGACTAAAATGATCTGAAAATAAAGCATTACAAAGACAGGAGGGAAAATGATAAGTTTGGAAGACAGCAAAGGTGATCTGACATGCTTAATGGAAACTCCTACAGAAGAAGCTGAAGGAATGCAACATAACTAATATTCAAGTTAGAACTCAAGATAACTCATGGCTGAGTGCAGTGGCTCAAACCTGTAATCGCAACACTTTGTGGGGGCTGAGGCAGGCAGATCACCCGAGGCCAGGAGTTCTAGACAACAAACTTGGCCAACATAGTGAAACCCTGTCACTACCAAAAAAACAAAAAATTAGCCAGGCATGGTGGCAGTCACCTATAATCCCAGATACTCAGGAGGCTGAGGCAGGAGAATCGCTTGAACCTGGGAGGCAGAGGCTGCAGTAAGCCAAGATCGTGCCATTGCACTCCAGCCTGGGCAGCAAGAGCAAAACTTTGTCTCAAAAAAAATAAATAAATAAAAAATAACTCACAAAATGAGAGGAGTTAAACTTGTATATTGAAGGAGCATTCTGTACCACAGGGAAAACAGATCCATTTCAAGATTCTGCTAAACTTGTTGGGCTCCAAAAAATGTTTAAATCCCCTCCCTGCCCTCCCCCCCCCATAAGACTATTTATAAGGCTGGCTTAGTCCTCTCCACAGCTCCATTCACTGTTAGAAGCAATGGATCATATTTACAAATTTGTAGTTAAACCATTGTTTTTAGCATACAAAAAATAATCCAGATAGTCTTTAGCATATTCTAAAAATATTGATCTCGTGAGCTCTTGAGGAAAATCTATAGCAGAAATATTGGGAGTGCCAATTGAATCTACTTATTTGTAGTGCAAAAATATGGAGATTGTCAATAAGACATAATATGAGAAATACAGAGCCAGACAATATAGAAATTGTATAGCAAAATTGAGAAGATAAGGAGGATCTCATTTTATGAATATTGGTATAAAATAAATAAAACTTTAGTACATGAATCCAATAGCACACCTCAAATATAATAAATACTATGATCAATTTCTGGAGTTACTCTATAAATTTAAGTATGATTCCACTTTAGGTTGTCTATTAGTAAATATCTTATTAATAGATTTAAGGAGAAAAGCCATATGATTATCTTCAGAAATATAAAAAGTTACTTACAAAATCAAATTTATTTTCCTTTCTTTACAAACACTTTAGCACTCAGATTTGGAAGGACTTCTTTTTTTTTTTATCCCGAGACAGAATCCGCTCCATCCCCCAGGCTGGAGTGCAATGGCATGATCTTGGCCCACTGCAACCTCTGCCTCCTGGGTAGCTGGGACTACAGGAGTACACCACCATGCCTGGCAATTTTTTGTATTTTTTTAGTAGAGACAGGTTTCGCATGTTGGCCAGGCTGGTTTTGAACTGCTGACCTCAGGTGATCCACCCTCCTCTGCCTCTCAAAGTGCTGGAATTACAGGCTTGAGTCACTGCACCCAGCCAGGACTTCTTTATGACACAAAATATAGAGGCCACAAAAGAAAGGCTAATCCACCAATCCCAACAAACCAAAAATCTTTTGCATAGACAAAATGTCATGTAAGTGAAATCAAATGATTTCACTCTGTCTGTCCCAAACTGATATCTCATATTATAGACCAATATTCATAAGAAGATCCTCCTTATGAGGGCTTCTTTCCTCCTGTGGAAAGAGCTCTGCAAAAGAACAAAATATTAGCAACACCTCAATAAAACAGGCAAAGACTGAGACAGATTTTTCATAGAAAAAATATATATAAATGACTCTATAAAAACAGGAAACGATATATCCAATGTTGCTCAGAACAAGAGAAACTCAATTTACCACACCCTGAGTGACCATTTTTTATCTTTCATATTGACAAAAAGCAAATAATTTGAAAAGGTTAATGAGGGTGTGTGTAACACTTCAATTTACTACTGGTGGAAGTGTAAATTGAAACGATACTTTTGGAGGACAATTTGGTAATACCTATAAAAATTACAAATTTTGCGCACACCATTTCACCCAGCATTTACTTCTAGAAATTTATCCCACAGATAAACTCAGTCATTAATGGATTAGCATATGCACAAGGCTATTCATTGAAGCATCGTTTGAGTAGCAAAAGATTGTATACAATGAAAATACTTATAAATAGGCCTTGTTAAATAAACCTTTGGACATTCACACAGTGGCATCATACTATGCAGCTATAAAAGAGAATAAAGACAACTTTATGTAACAGTGTTTTTGTTCTTTTGGGCTGCTATAAAAAAAGTACCATAGATTGGACTGCTTATTAGCAACAGAAATTTATTTATCATAGTTTTGGAGGCTGGGAAGTCCAAGGTCAAGTTGCTGGCAGGATCAGTGTCTTTCAGTGTCTGGTAAAGCCCTGCTTCCTGGTTCATAGAAGATGCCTTTTAGCTGTGTCTTCACATGGTAGAAGAGGGAAGGGTCTCTCTGCGGCCTCCTTTATAAAGGCATAATTCCAATTCATGAGGGCTTCTCCCCATGGCCTCATCACCTCCCAAAGTCGCATACTCCAAATACCATTATCTTGGGGGTTAGGATTTCAATATGAATTTTAGAGAGGCACATTTGGACCACAGTAGTCAGTATAAAAATATCTTTAAGAAACATTCTTAAGTGGAAATAGTACAGTGTAGAATTTGGTGTAAATATGCTACCATTTGTGAAATAAAAGGGGAACATATGTATAAGCATTTGCTTGTACGTGTATCTTAAAGGATATGCAAAAACAATTAATGTTGGGTGTTTATGGGGAGGAAACCGGGTGTTTGGGCACAGAGACAGGAAACATTTATTGCATACTCATTCATCCATTTGGAATTTTGAACCATGTGAATTATCAACTCCAAAAATTAAATGCAAATAAATATTCTTTAAAATGCATTTCCTCTTATTCCTCTCTCCAATAAAAAAAATATTAAATAAGATAGACTACTAGCTTGTAGCCCTTCAAGATATTTTCTGTGTAGCCTTGGGCTTCATTTTCACTCCCTGCTCTTTCATGTTTACACTAATTGCATCTTATGTCTTCAGTTCCTTTGCTAGTTCCCGAGGGGAGAGTCTCTATTTCCCGCTCCTTCTCATTTGCCCAGGGTCAGAAGTTAAGCCTTCACTGGGCCTTCTAGCTTGTTGGCTTTCTCCCCATTTGTTTTCTTTCATATATGCACAGGAGGCTTTCTTTTTGCACTTGGGAAGGGGGAAGAACCAATGCTGTGCGCAGGCTGAGGCCAGAGGAGAATGAGGACAGCCTGCTTCCTGGCCATGCCTGGTCATTATGGGGAGGGGGGAACTTAGAAGCTGATAGAGCTGTTTTTAATGTACATTTTGTGAGATCTGGGAAGTAAGCATTACCTCCCTGGACTAAGATGATAAAGGAGAGGCCACTCTCCTATTCTGATAGAACCCACCCCTGAACTGTTGCCCCAGGAGCCAGTGGGAAGCTCCTTTAGGAAGCCTGGAGGCTGCAGGGGCCAGGAGACCACTGCATGAAGCAGCAGCAGACGGCCCAAATGGGGCACTTCAGAGGCGTCCTTCCGAGCTCCCAGGGGTAACAGGGAGCACTAGCCACAAAAGAAGCTTCTCACTGAGAGCCAGACTGTGTGTTGTGGGTGGTGAGGCTGTCAGGACGGAGGAAGGCTTGGAGCCATCCGAATTTGAACACGAATTTGAATCTGATTGACATTTAAATCTAGTAACCAGGAGAATTTTGGGTTATTAGTTCACATTTGTTGAATTAATTTTTAATCAAAATATCATTTCAACTGTCTGCGAGAATTAGAGATATTTTGAAGGCAAAATTGTCCTCTTTGTTTGGAAAGATACTGTTCTTAAATTAGAGAGGCCTGTCCGATCCAGCCGGCCTTCAGTGTGCAGTGGGCGCCCCCGCAATTATCTGCAGCGTCCCAACTCCTTCTCAGCTTTCTTGCCGCTGTGCGTATGCCCACGGCTTCCCTCTTCCTGGAAACCCCACTCCTCCCACCCTCCGACCTGGAAAATTCCTATTCATATTTTAAGACTAAAACTAATTCCTTTTAAAAACACTTCTTGCCCTTTCCTGTACACAGATGGAGTTTTCATTCCTTCCCTGTGCTCCCAAAATATACTGTGTCTACTTCTGGATAGCACACATTGGGTAGCATTGTAAGTCTGAGCTCATGGGACACGCCACGGTGGGCTTTTAGGGGTAGGAGTCAGGCTTTCCTGGGATGCACTCTTAGCCCTGAGCACAGTGTGGGGTACCCAGCAGCACTGCAGGAAGGGGGCTCCACATGATCGGTTCTTTCTCCATAGGGTGCAAGAGCAGTGGCACTGAGTGAATGAGATGAAGTTCTCATCTTATGTACATGTGTCTCTACCAGGAACTTTTTGGAAGTGAAACGGAGGACAAAGTCAGAGCAAAAGGGTGCGGACGGGGCAGCACGGGGGCTTGGGGGGTTCTAGAGCCTCTGCCACCTCCATCCCACTTGAAAATGTCCAACAGACGACACATTATTTTGTGTGCTGTTCACTAATAAAATAGCATTTGAAAAGTTCTATACTTTAGATTTTCTTGCAGCTAGTCTCAATTCATGAGGTTTTGGTAATTTGAATCTGACAGTTGTTGACCAGTTAATTTCTAAGCACTACCAACACAAGCCTTAGTAAGAGGAAGCAAACAGGAAAGTAGATGCTCTCTTTCTTTTTCCATTTATTAACCCCCTTTCAGTAACATGATAAAAACAGATCTACAGAAGCAGAGGAGGCTGGAGCCGTCAGCAGCCGTGGTTACAGAAACCCCCTAGCGTCGAGCTGAGCCATGTGGACAATCTGGACTGAAGCTGAAGGCAGCCTGCCCTTCCCTTGTCTAGGATTAACTGCAAGATCAACAGCTCACAGTCAACTGGGCTTCATCTTTTCTAACGCATTTCATACTGGAGCTAATGCTACGCTCCAGTATGAAATGGAGCCCACATCCCCGTAATCGACCAGGGTACCTGCGTCCCAGCTGCTGTGGCTCAGGCTGTCCCCTTCTCTGCAGCTGCTGGAAGCCTCCCGGCCTGAAGCTGTTCTTCTCTCTCCCCTTCCACTCTCTGAGTGTGTCTGACCCACAGGGATCCTCCCTCATGCTCCCACTCTTGTTACTTCAGTCTCACTTTTCCATTCACCCTTTTCTTGGAGTGTCCAACGATCATAAAACACAGAAAGGGCAGTGATTCCAGCTGTGTGTTAACATTGCATGGGAAGTTGTTTCTAGTACACATTCCCAGGCCCCACCCAGAACTCCTGGACCAGCAAATCCCCTGGTGGCTCTGGTGCGGACAGCTTTGCCTTGATCTGTGCATGTTCACCTGGCATCTGCTGTCCTGGGTATGAGTACCCACTCCTGCTGCTTCCAGCTGGGTGACCTGGGTGGAGTTGCCTAATCTCCCTACACTGCCATTTTCCCATCTATAAAATGGATGCCACCCACTTAACAATATGATTGTGAGGATTAAATCCAGTAATCGTGAAAGCAGGCGATCAAGTTAGAAAGTTTATTAGGTAGGAAAGAGTCATCAGCTCATGAGACAGACCAGACTGCTGCAAATTAAATAAGAAGAAAGTTAATTTCCATCTCTAGGTGGAGAAGATAGACACATCGGATCTGGGATGTCATCAGTGACCTCAGCTCTTTTTAACTCTCTGGTCTGACGTTCCCAACGTTACCTCATAGTCCAAAGTAGTTTCTAGAACTCCTGCAATCACATCCAGGCTCCACACAGGAAGAAGGAGGAGTGAAAAGAAGGGCACACCTCTGTCTTGTAAAGGAAATGTCCTGGAGTTCCCACATTACTCTGCTGCTCATATGGCAGAGAGCAGAGCTTATTCATATAGACACATCCAGATATCAAGGTAGCTGAGAAAGGTCTTTAAGAGGCAATATTCTGGAGTAAAATGGGTGTTCTATCACTAAGCTAGAAGAGACTAGTTATAGGAACAGCTATTAGTGTTGACCACAGAAAAGGAGCTTCAATGCCAGCCTTGTTGGATTCAAACTCCAGCACCACCAGCCACTAGCTTTGGACAGGTTACTCAACAATCTTGCCTCAGTTTTCTTATCTGTAAAGTGGTAAGAATAATGTTACATGCCTCAGAAGGTAATTATAATGATTAGATATTCCAATATAAAGTGTTTGGTGTACAGTGGGTGCTCAATAAGTGTAAGCCATTACTATAATCGTTTTTAATTTCCTTCTCCATTGTGTGCCATATCCATTATGAATATCTGAGAATCCAAAGAAAATAAGACAGCCTCAAGATGATTTTTCTCCCATTTGAATCCAGTGCCACAATCCTCCCTGTTGTCCTTTAGGTTCCCTCCTTCTGAGTCACTTCAGTGGTTTTTGCCCAGATGATGGGACATAACGTCCCTTAGGGCCTCAAGTTTTCTAGCTAATGAATACGTAAGTCACTCGATGTTTGCTGAATGAGTGCAGGGGAGTCTGGCTCCCGTGGAATCCAGAGATGGGAGTGGAAGGGTATAAAGCCCAGTGGGACCCACACCAGGGCAGAGGGGGATTGTGAGAGGAGGGGGTCCTGAAACACAGGACTGGGGATGGCCTTCTTTGCTGGCTTTTCTCTCTTGCTTGTGACAGCCCCTAGAGGACTGATTAGAACAGGAAGGAGGTATTGCTAGTTAGTTGATTGATTGATGGTTTTTTTCTTCTGCGGGCCGACTGTGTGTGCTCTGTCTGAGAATGGCACGGGCCCCATTCTCACCAGGAGAGGGCCATATTCTGCCATTCTGATCCTCAACACCCTACCTATGCTGGGTTGGTGGTGTATGATCCTATAGGGAGTCCTCATGTCTTAGGGGGCAGACGATGACCCATGCACACAAGTGGAACAGAGAGCTTATTATCCGGTTGGGTTCCACCTGGAAAAACACTTTCATTTTCTGTCTCTGTCTAAGGGTAAACTTCTGAACACAGCAGGAGAAGTTTTTCATACAGTAGCTCCTTGCATTTGGAGTCTAGACTTTCAGGTTTGGGATGTAACTTGGCCACTGTCTGTTCAGGAGACATTGGGAGTGGCTTGCCACTTTTTGCTCAGTTTTTCATTTACGAAAAGAGAGTAACAATATATTCTGTTGGCTTTGAAGTTTTTTTCTTAGGGGAAAAACTTGAAAAGTAGGAGAGAAACCTTAGGAGAGAGGATTAGTTACATTTCCAGAAATTAGTGCTGTGGGTTTTCTTGGTTTAGCCATTTATAAGAGCAAGTGAACCATGGCACTTGTACATTTAATGACTTCCTACTTCTGTGATCTCAAACAAACCTTTCCTTGCCTCTTATAGACTTTTCTCCTTCTTCATCAATGCTCAGAGAGTCACCCCACCTACCAGAAACCCCAGAATTTGAAATGGGGATCACTGAGAACGTGGCACGTCTGTTATATTTCGAGTGTGAAATACGTGGCAATGTGTGTTTGTGTAGATACATTTCTGGATGTGGATGATGTGGCACAGGGAAGATAATAAATGGTGTGACCTTTATCCAAAAATAGTTTAGAAAATAGAGAGACAAGAGACATACATCCAGAGAGAACCCTAACAAAAAGAAGGGTCTGCTGAGAGAGTGGGGTATTTCACTATCAGGAAAGGGTGGTCAGGTCTGCCCAGTTCTCTGGACTGATTGAGAGGATCACATGAAGATAAAGAGATTGTGTACATGAGGCACTTTGTAAGCTGTAAAGTCCTATGTACATATTGTAATGTACTATTGGTTAAGAAAGGTTTCACAAAGGAGCAGGGGTCCAAGCCTGACCTCGAAGCACAGGTGGAGAAAAGGTGAGGAAGGTCATGGTCAGGAGAGATGTGGGCTCTGCTCACATTACACTTGAGAGTTTGATGTCCGTGCCTCCATTTCACAGATAAAGACACTGGAAATCCAAGAGTAAGCAGTTTGTCAAAGATACAGTGAGTGACAGAGAAGGTCTACAGCGCTTTCCACGTGGTTTGTGAGCACCTAATGTGAGGTTCAAGCTCAAAGTCACAGACCTAGGTCAACCAGCTCCTAGTCTAAAATTTATCTTCTGAAATTGCTTCCTTCAGTGTAGGTTTAGCAAAGGGAGAGTATAAAGAAATGAGGCTGGGAAAACTGATCTCGAAGTGCTCTACAGAAGGCTTTGGGGTGGGTGAGGAGCCTGGGGGCTAGCAGACCAGACTGATTAACTGGGTGGCTGATTTCCAGCCTTGTTGCTAAAAAGATTTTAGAGACGCACAAAGGACCCAAAGCAGCAAGATAAAATTAAGTTAAAAGAAGTGAAGAAATAAGGCAAAGAGAAGATAAAAATAGGAGAGAAAGATGAATCCAGAAGTGAGGCTATTGCATAAAATGCATAATGTAATTTCCTGTGCATTTGCTGGAGATGGACCACACATTTGGCTCTGCACTGCGTGAATAGGGAAACAAAATCAGTCCTATGATCTGTAGCATCCATAAGGGGAAGAAAGGACCCTAGAGAAGATTCCCCTCTTAGGGTAGAGCAGGATTGAGAGAGTTTCAGTCTCTTGAAGTGAAAGAACCCCTGATAAAGACCTAATAAAGAAAGGAAGGGCAGGGGAAGGAGTCTAGTATCCCGCGACGATGATAGCATTTTCCAGGTTGCCTAGTGGTGGGGATGGGTTGGGGGGTGAAACAGGAGCTGTAGCCGTACCTCTGAGACCACAGGTAGCCTGCAGGGTCAGTTAACCCAAACAGAGGAACCACTAGATGATTAACAAGCCACCCAGTTCTTTGAGCTGGAGACAGACAGTTGGCCAGGGCTGCAAAAGAATCTTGGTGCCCCTGGAGGTCATTCCCGGCAGGGGCTGGTCCAGCTTGCAGGCCTGTGTGGGAGCCTTCCGGGCTCTGCTCTCAGAAACTGTCCCATACTGGAGGGCCCAGAGCCAAGGGGCTGCCTGCTCTGCAATACTCATTCCTGGGTAGTTAGTTGTTCATGGAGACACGTTGCATGAGAGGAAACTTTGCCAAGGGGCCGGAGCCAGGGAAAATGGGGGCCCCACCCAGAAGCTAAGGCAAACAAATCAGGAGCAATTTAGGACCTGCACCTGCAAAATTTGAACTGTTCTGTTTAAAGTGTTTTGTGATCAGACAAGTATAACTTTGCTGCCTGCCTTTAATTCCATCTTGGAAGCTCTCTGAAGTAATGCTGAGATTTAATGTAGAAAACAAAGAGGAAGAAATAATTATTCTCTTCTCTCTACTGTTTTCTGCTTTCTATGTTGTATACACACACACACACACACACACACACACACACAAACACACACACACACATAGTCTTGGCATTTTAAGTAGTAATAGAGTCCTCTGGAAGCAGCCTAGGGTAGAAGGGTTCATAGAAAGCACCCCCAAGAAAGTCCCCACTGCTGCATTTGAGGTTCCCTGGGGAAGTTGATTGCACATCTTCCCAGGGAGCTGTGGCTTCTTCTCATTCTTCCCCTGTGTCGGCAGCTTCCCCTCAGCCATTGCCAAAAGCACTTAGCCCCTGACAGACCCTGCTGGGGTTTCACATGATCTGCGTCATCCTTTACGAGCCTGCATGCACTCAGTGATCCTCAAAGCCTTGGTCAAGTTTGAGACGGGATTCTGGAAGCATAATTCAGGTTCCAGGGCATGAGGCTCCCTGATCTGTGGTGGGCCAGGAGCCAGGAGGAAGCCGGAATAGGCTGGATTCTGGAATTCTTCTTCTTGGCATCAGGAGCTTACAGTGCTGTGCTGGGGCCATTTAACATATTCGTGTGGCAGGTGGTGCGACTTTTATTCTAGATCTTCAGCCACATGCTGGGAAGGACCTCATTGTGCTCAGGGAGCCATCATTGGTCAAAAGAAGGTAGTGGGATCCTGTATGTGTTTTAATACTTTTGCACAATATGTATGGCTGCAGCTGAATAAATTCTCAGCAAAAGCAAAAGCTGAATATTTGGGGCAAGAGTTCATTTCCATTTAGCAAGTGGAGATTTAGGACTTGGTATGTCGTCATAGCCCTGATTATTCTCAGGCCAAAGGAGATTAGGTTGTCCAGCCTATCTCCAGTTTCCTGGAGCAGGAAGGAGAAGTGAGAAGAGAGAGATAAACAGGGAGGAAAGAGGGACGTCTGGACAGCTCTCCCCTGACATCACGCAGAGATCCCTAACGCAACAAACCCAAAGTGAATTTACTGTCTTTATTCCCCAAATTGCTTCTTCTTTATGACTCCTTCTCCCAGTCCCCAAACCCATAATCCAGTCACCTGGTCTGGCCAAGTCCACCCTCACCTGCAATTACTGCTACTTAGCAGGTGTCCTGGCCTCCATCTTCCTTCCTCTCTCAACCTTCCCCTCACCCTCAGCCATAGTCATCTTGGGCTGGGATCTTACAGAAAGCCATAGTCATCTTTGACTGTGATCCTTCCAGTGTTTTCTTCTCTCCCCCAGGGCAAAGTCCAAAGCCTTAACAGACCCTCACAGGCTACAGAAGGAGAGCTGGAACTGTTCACTCCTAGACCTGTCTCTGCCTGTCAACCTGGGACACTCAAAGGCCTCAGGTTTAGTGGATTACCTCCAGTTTCTCACTTTCTCTCACCTCTGAATCTTTGCACACACTATTCCTTCTGCCTGAATCATCTTTTTCTTTCTTATTTGGCTAATTCAAGTTCACTCTCCAGGTCTCAATTTAAATATCTACTAATTCGCCCACTATCAATGAGTTGATCCTCCTCCCTGCTCCTCCCTAATCTTCTAATTCTGGTTGCATCTTGGAAGTACAAGTTTGTGTGGCTGTCATTCCTGAGCTCTGTGAGGGCAGGGGCCATGTTTATACTGTTCTGGTGGGTTTCTAGAATCTAGTACAGAACCAAGGTCACAAGAGGTACTTTATAAATATTTCCTGAATGAACGGGGGAGTAGATTAAATATAGTGTTGTTGTCTCTGGCATTCATGGTAACATCCAGGTGTTGGGAAAAGAACATGAGCCCCAGAATCAGACCAAATTTTACTTGAATCCTGGGTTCAGTAGTGGCAGGGCATGTTAGAATTCTCCAGAGAAACAGAGCCAATAACTTTGGCATGAGCCTCCGTGCCTGGCCTTACCCGTACTCTTTGGAGTGAGCCTCCATGCCTGGCCTTACCTGTACTCTTTGGCGTGAGCCTCCATGCCTGGCCTTACCTGTATTCTTTGGCGTGAGCCTTCATGCCCGGACTTACCCATACTCTTTGGCGTGAGCTTCCACACCTGGCCTTACCTGTACTCTTTGGAGTGAGCCTCCGTGCCTGGCCCTACCCGTACTCTTTGGCGTGAGCCTCCATGCCTGGCCTTACCTATACTCTTTGGCATGAGCCTTCATGCCTGGACTTACCCATACTCTTTGGCGTGAGCTTCCACGCCTGGCCTTACCTGTACTCTTTGGAGTGAGCCTCCACGCCTGGCCTTACCCGTACTCTTTGGCATGAGCCTCCATGCCTGGCCTTACCCGTACTCTTTCGCGTGACCCTCCATGCCTGGCCTTTCCCATACTCTTTGGGATGAGATTCCACGCCTGGCCTTAAACGTACTCTTTGGAGTGAGCCTCTGTGCCTGGCCTTACCCATACCCTTTGGCATGAGCCTCCACACCTGGCCTTACTTGTACTATTTGGCGTGAGCCACCATGCCTGGTCTTATCCGCCTGGCCTTACCTGTACTCTTTAGCGTGAGCTTCCATGCCTGACCTTACCCATACTCTTTGGCATAAGCCTCCATGATAGATAGATGGATGGATAGATAGATAGGTAGATAAATAGATAGTAGATAGATAGAAGGAAGATAGAAAAAAAAGAAAGACGATATACAGAGCTCTGTTTATCTATCTATTGATGATATATAGATAGGTAGATCAACTGATTGAGAGAGGCTGAGATTGAGATTTATTTCAAGGAATTGGCTCACACATTGATTGAGGTGCTAGTAATTCCAAAATCCACAGACCAGGCCCAGCAGGCTGGAGACCCAAAAAAGGGCTAGGGTTGCAGCTGGAGGCCAAACATGATCCCTTCTTCTTCTGGGGCCTCTGTCTTTTGTTCTATTCAAGACTTCCACTGATGGGATGAGGGCCGATCACATTATGGAGGGATGTCTACCTTACTCGAAATCTACTCATTTAAGTGTTACTTACATCTCAAAAGTACCTTCCCAGAAACACCTAGACTAGTGTTTGACCAAATATCTGGGTACCATGGCCTAACCAACCTAACGTGTAGAATTAGCCCTCACACCAAGTGGTCTAGGGGAGTTACTCTAGGTCTCCTAGTCTCTGTTCACTTCACATTGGTGGGATAACATGATGCCTGCCTCGAGGGGCTGTTACAAGTATTAGAGCAGAGAGCGTGTCTGGCAAACAGCTGTGACATTGCCGGTTTGTGGTGGACAGTCTCACCTTCTTACCTCACTCTCATTCCAACCATGTTTGTCCTCAGAAGGAGGGTCACGTGGTAGCTGAGCTTCAGAATATGGGACATTTTCTGCTCAGAAAGAGCAGACTCCCTTCTTAGTGGAGGGGATACTCCTGAAGGAGGAGGAGTCTCTTTTTCCTGTTCCTAGGGGCTGGCCGAGTGCAGTCCATTCATTCTATTTCCATACTTATGGAAAAGAGGGCTTAAGAAATGAAAATCTGCTGAGGTCAAAGCCACATATGGACTCCTGAATAGAAGTAGAGGTAAAACCCAGATTGGAATTGAACTCTATGCTTCTTGTAGATTTTATATCCCCCACAGTCTGTGCCAGCCTCTGGATTCCACAGGCGCTCTGGTACCAAAGTCGGCAAACAAGATTCTGTTTCTACCAAAAATCCACTGAGTTCCTTCTCCCTGTCCACAGACATTGCAAGTGTATGTGCATATAGGCCTCCCTGTTTGGCTTTTGTTCTGATTTCCTTGAAATAGTTAGAGATGATTTTGTGTGATTAACAAAGTTCATTTTTTGGTAAATGCAAGACCCATAGACCTACTTCTATTTTAAGCAAAATTAGCTTACTTTGTTTGTAAAAAAGGAAGATAAAATATTGCCTATCATGTGTGTGGCCCGAACACAACCTTCAAAACATCTTAAAGGTTATTCATCAAGATTCTTAAAAGGAAATATATTGTTCTAATTATTCTTATCTTATTGTATAATATGAGGTGGATTTATTTTTTAACCTATAATCTTATGCCAAAAGAGGCCATAGGCTTATTTTTTATTTGTAGAGTGAAACAGAAACAAAATATATGGGACTATGTTTGCAATTTTAAATTCTACTCTCTATTACTTTTCCTTTCAACTTGGAAAGGAATTTTGTGCTACAGTTCGATGTTTGGCCCAGGGTCAGAGGCGCTCCCGGCAGGCCGGTGGGGAAGTCCTGAGAGATTTCTGGGCCAGCAGGCAGCCATATATTTCTTCCATAGTCCTGTGTGCATGGGCAAAGTATCAGGCAAAGGTATAAATAAAACGTTCTGACTCCACATATGGTATTTTGGGTTTACAAATCCTTCATAAACTTTTTCCATTCCTATCAGCAGTTTTATTCATTATGGGACATCCAACAACTCTCCTTTCAGGATTATTTGAGAAGCAGCAAAGCCTTCCTGTGAAAGGAGCACGTTTGCTGTAAGATTTGTGCAAAGATTGAGTGCCTGGGGGAGAGTAATCCCTATACCGTGGATCTCAAATGTTTGGTGGGGTTTCCCCTATTGCCAGCTTTCATGTTCTCAGGGCATCGCTCTTGTGGTGGTGCAGCCATACTTTTGGGAAAGTGCCTGCTTTCCCCTTTCCCCCAGGGCCCCAGGGTCATGTCCATGGGCAGGCTGACACGTTTTCTCCTTTCTGCATTCACCTTGTGTTTTTACTGATTTGGGAGTTCAGAGTGGGAAATCGGGCCAAAAATATACACATTTGAGATGTAAAAACTGAATTATACCTGGCTTCCCCTTGCAATTTGGAATTATGCTCTTCTTTCCACCTCTGTGTAAGTCTGGGTCCCAACTAGTTGATGGAAAAAGTATGTATTGGATCAAAAAGAGGCAATAGTTGGGTGTGTCCTGGGAGTCAAAGTATCTAAACACATCTTACTGGGTGGCCTCATTCATAAGAACAAAGAGAAAGATCCCTGGCTGACTGAGGAGCAGAGAAACAGACATCTTCCAAGGCTGAGGCTGGCAGGGGATGCTAGAGCGAGCCGGCCAGTGTGAGTTCACAGCACCGGTCACACACCTTCCCCTCTGCTTGACAGCAAGCACTATGCCCGGCACACATTATTGAGTGTCGTTCAAAGTTTTGGATAAATTAAGAGGGCCAAGTGCCAGACTAGATGGTGCCACCCTTTTTACTCTGTCCTCTTCCAACTGTAATCATCCTGGTTCTATCGGCTAATTACCATTCGAATGTATCCCTTCCGCTGCAACTGCACTCCCTCGCCTCTGATCATTGGCTTCTGCAGCTATTTACTATTACTCCAGATTGGGGTCCTCAGCTGCAGTCAGCCCGCCAGATAGATCTGTGGATCTTCAGAGAAAGATCTACCTCTTAACTAATAAGCTAATAAACTTCAGCTCAGGGCCTCACTTGCACAATCCCTACCAAAAGCTGGGAGGATACCTTGCAATGTATTCACATGATCGTATATTTTTGTAAAATGTATTAAAAGTGAGCTATATTGAGCCATAATTGGTTAAGACTGCTTCCCCTTTCTGCTTCAACTTCCCCTCCTTGCACCTACTGTTGGGGTGTCAGCGTTGTCACCAGCACTTTGGGGCCCCAGCTAAAGGGAAGTTGAGTTGGGAATATATTTAGTTTGGGTTTAGTAGGGGATATTTTTGTGGTTGGTAATTGCTTCTGAATGCAGTTAAGTTATTACTAGTCATCCTGGTGTAGGAACGGCTTCTAGGAATACTCCTACGGCCCCCTACACTGACGCACCCAGCCTCGTGACGGGAAGTGGAGGGTCAAACGTCATCTGGTGACATGAATTTGTCCTGCAGCATCTGACACCAGACGTTTATGCAGAATCGAGGGGAAGCAAAGTTTGAAATGTACGAAGCAGGAAGCTGGTCTCTGGAAAATTCTTCCAAAGTCAGATATGTAAAATTGTAAGCAGAGGGCTTTGTTTTCAATGACAGCTAGTCAAAACAGAAGTTGTCTCCTTTCAGGAATATAGCACGCCATGCTGTGTACACAATTATACAGGCCGCATACATTTTTCTTCCCTTCTTGATGAGAATTCTGCAAAAGAGATGTATTGGAATTCTCATGTCTTAACCTATGGTTGTGGTATTTATTATCATTCTAAAGTTTCTATTTTGTTTTGTGAGGTTTATCTTCTCATTCTAAATAAGTGTTCACTTTTGTCCCTAATTATATATTCTTGGTTTTGAATTCTTTTGCTTAAAAAGAGCTCCCCAAATTGTATAACATCAGGCCCCAGAAGATCTGTGTAAGCCACTGACTGTCCCTGGGGTGTAGTCAATCTGGTCTTCTTCATCTTCTTTTTTTTTATTATTCAGATGGAGTTTCACTCTTCTTGCCCAGGCTGGAGTGCAGTGGCACGATCTCGGCTCCTGCAACTTCTGCCTCCAGGGTTCAAGTGATTCTCCTGCCTCAGCCTCCCAGGTGGCTGGGATTACAGTCATCTATCATCACACCCACTAATTTTTTGTACTTCTAGTAGAGATGGGGTTCACCATGTTGGCTAGGCTGGTCTCAAACTCCTGACCTCAGGTGATCCACCCGCCTTGGCCTCTCAAAGTGCTGGGATTATAGGTGTGAGCCACCATGCCTGGCTAGGCTGTGGAGCTGGGAATTGGACTGTAGTTTTGCTGCAGTAACAATCAATGGCCTTGAAAGTGTCTCACTCATGAAGACTGTCTGGGTTATTATGATTCTCTGGTATTTGACATTTGGTATCAGGTGCAGCTGGACGAAATTATATTTGAGAAATTATCATCTATCTGATGCCAGTCTTCTAGTGGCATGGAAGCCCCCTTCCTCTGGTAGGCATTTAAAGGAAGCCCTGGAGTCCTCAGGAATCAAAGGAATCCTCTGATGACCTTCACCCTTCATAACCGACATCCACTGCCCTCCTCCTTCTACCTTTCCCATGCTATGTACCAGCCATGTGCACACTGACAGCTCCTGGAACACACAGCTTTGCTTCTCACCTCCTTTGACCATGTAGTTCCCTATAATCCCAATGACTGCTTCAGTATTTGTTCGATAATCTTCTGTTTGTCTTTCAAAATACAGCAAAGGCAGAAAAAAAAATGCAGGTGAGGTGGAAACCTGTCAGCATTAGAGTTGGCATAGAGTGACCTTCAGGGCCATGAGTATTCACAGCTGGCCTCCATGAGCCAGCCTTGGTGGGTGTATAGGACCCAGAGCTCAACCTTCACTGGGAAGCCTGCCATATACCCCTGTGCCTGGCCCCTTACTCGACACACAGTGAGCACCAAATCTGTGTTGTGAAAGGTGTCCATGAGACACGCCCCTGTGGGTCCACCACCTAGAGCTCTGCAGCAGGAAGTATGTTGGTCTGGACTCTGTCCAGAGCTCTGGACTTTGTTTTTTCCTTCCCCCTGGCCTTATGGTTTCTCACCAGTCTCTGTCACGTGGTGCTCTGCAATGGCTGTCCGGTCTGGGTATGGAACATTTCTCGCCACCTCCATTCTCATGCCTGCAATTCCTGACATTCCTACTTTGCCCCATCTTTCAAGGCCAGAGCTCTGGGAATACCCTGGAGAGAGCCATTTGTTTCTCCTTCATTCTTCTTTTATCAAACTTGTCTCATTATCTTTCTCATTCTTAATTAGTGTCTGCCAAAGGAAAGGTATCTGTAAATAGACTTCATCTTATATTTGTGACTAAAAGGTCCAAATCGCATGTGGCGAAACAGAGCAGTAACTGGAGTTGTAGATATTCTTTCATTTCATATCTGGTATTATTAGCAGGGACATTTATGACAATAAAGCAAAGGCCAGTTATTGTTGACAATACTTACTGAAAGTCATCTCAAGCAAGCATTTTTGCATTATTTAGTGTGTGCTTTCGTAAGTCCCAGGACTGTCATACTAAATGAGGTCTGAGTTTATTAAAATGTATAGATGATTTCCCCCTTTATTTCCTTTCCTAGCATCTTCTCTGTGTGAGTGTATCATACTACCTTTTGTTTCAGTTTAGGGATTTACACATAAGGAAGATTGTGCCAAGTTACAGTCCCCCCTTGCCTCCCTTGGAGTGCACATCATGTTTCAAGAAAAGATATAAGGAGACTCTGGGAAATGTCCAGGCCAAAGAAAGCAAACGTTAAATCTGTCATTCTTGAAGCATGCCCTTGGACAACTGCACAGGGCTCTCCTGTGATTAGCTTTTTGGGGAATCATGAAAACAGCTTCCTTTGCATCCCCAAAGTTCTGAACTTTATTTCTTCTTCCATGCATCCAACTGGCCCATGTGAAAGTCCCCCAGTTTCTCTGGATGGAGAGGGATACAAATGCGCTCCACTCTTGAACTTCCGGAGCTGCAAATCTGCAGACATAAATCAGCTCTTCACGTTTGCCATCTCTAAGTTTCCTTCATCTGGATGAGCAAGGGGAGGGGTCCTCAGGACAGAACCTGTATGTACCTGTTCTCAAAGCAGAAGCTCACCATTGTCCTGTTAACTTGGTCACAAGGAGTGACTCAGGCAGGACAGCCCATGTCTCAGCCTCTCCTCTCTAAGCCCAGAGCTTTACAGATGAGATCAGCTTGAAAGGTTGTTTATCTGAAGCATACTGTACTTAGTGGGGCTGAGAAGTCCCCGAGGACTCCAGGGCTTCCTTTAAATGCCTACCAGAGGAAGGGGGCTTCCATGCCACTAGAAGACTGGCGTCAGATAGATGATAATTTCCCAAATACAATTTCATCCAACTGCACTTGATACCAAATGTCAAATACCAGAGAATCATAATAACTCAGACAGTCTTCCTGAGTGAGACACTTTCAAGGCCATTGACTGTTATTGCAGCAAAACTACAGTCCAATTTCCAGCTCCACAGAGTTCTGATCTTGCTTTCATCTTTTGCAAATAAGAAGGGTTACAGTAGGATCAAGAGTGCGGGCTGGGAGTACAAGATAAATGACAACTCACCACGCCTTCTTGATAATACCAAAAAGAGACTATTTATTTTATGTAAAAATAGTTATAACACTTATGTGTGCTCAGATCTATTTTATCCCAGAAGATAAGTAGCTTTTTTTTCTTTCTGGCAGATAATTAATAGTTTCTTATCTATATTTCCCTTGTCCAAACTAAGCTCCTAGGCAGGGTGGAAGAAAAATATGGGCACGTTCAATATTTTAATTATAAGGTTATGACATTATAAAATGTAACCTAAATACAGTGGCCTTAAAGATTCTGAAATCTGCACCAAAAATGAATTGCATAAGGACAGAGTCAACACAAAATGTTTAAGAAATGACCAATTTCATTTGTTTCTTATTTATCCATCATTTCTTTGAATAGAGCTTTTATTACTTTTTAACTTTCATTTGTTCATGACTTCAGTTGAATATTTCCAGTGTGAAGTGAAAGGGATTGGGGACACAGCTGTGACATGATATTGTGAGGTGTGCAGTGCTTTAAAAAAGGGAAAAAATTATGTTAGACAAATAAAGGTGCATCTTGGCCTGTGGTTCTCCTAGGTCCCCAAACACCTGCACAGCTTATTTAGTCAGTATCCTGGACTTGAGGGACTGAGAGCCTATAACAAGTTACAAGGACGTTGCTCAAGAGATGGTGGCAGTCAGGCCTTAGCTGGAGAATTTCCTGCTCATGTAGCTGTGTGGGAAAGGAAGGCCTGACAAAGAGGCAAAGGGAAATTTTTTCATATTTCCAAATTTTGCAGTAATCTAGCTTGGACTTTCAGCCACATCCTCCTGGAGTTGGGCTGGGTTCCTCCTCTGGGTTTTTCATTCTCTGGAGCTAACCCCTTGGTGTCAACATCTCCCAACAAATCTGATGGTTTCATCTGCCCAGTAAACCTCATGGCTTCCAACAAATAGCTTTATTTAACTTTGCAGAGAAGATTGAAAACAAAGCATTTTTCATGGTTTATATCTGATGTTCACTTTTTATATTCTTCCATTCAAACTGTGTTCTTCTGCTTGCTTTCCAGGGGAGAAGTTTGCAGGCAATCCATTGCCTTATTCAAATTCCCTGTCATGCTTCTTACACTCAGTCACTGCAGTTAAGCACACATCTGGATGTTCAGCCCCGCCTCTAGGTGCCAGGGCCCTTTTTGAAGAACAAGCTGACTCTCTCACGCCTGGCAGGTAGAGGTGGGAGGAGCTAGGGTAGGGGTGAGGGAAGAGGGGGCTTGCACTCTTTAAATTCTTCCACGAAGTCAGCTGCCTGTGCTCCACGTCTATCTTCCTCCTCTGATGCCTGCTTCAGTGCCTTTCCCTGTCCTACCTTACTCCTCAGCCTGGTTTCTCCCTAGTCTTCATTTTCAGCTGCCAGCCCCATTCCAGAATCTCCACCACAGGCTCAGTCCTCACCTGCATCTGCCACTCAACACTGGACTTCCACAGAGCACCCTCCTAGCCGACCTGGCTATGCTTTGAGTGTGGCACATACTAGATATGATTATTCCAAGTGACTGGCCTTTGCCAAGCCCCAAATTGTATTTTGTCAATCATTCTGTATTTTTTTCTTTTAATTTTCAAACCCTTATGTATTTCAATAGGAAATGTAATCCATCTGTTTCTGGTTCATTTGCAATTACAGTAACTCATTAGAACATTGTGTTGCAAGACTCCTTTAATGTTCAAGAAGCCTTATTAACCATTTCACAGGACTTTAGAAACATTCTTCCTAGAACCTGGAGGTAGTCGCGAGCCAGTTATAAAGCAATTTCAACACGACATTGTGATTTCAGTTCAAGAAGTAGATTAGCTGAAAGGTGTTTTCTTATCCCTATCAAGTGATTGTTCAGACTACATCTTGGTCATTGCATTCCCACAGGAGGATATTAAGAAAATTACTTGTGCCTGGAGGGCAAAGCCTCTCACAGTGCCCTTCATTATAGGTTGACGGGGAGTCCGAAGCCTCCAAGGCTGGAGGATTTCAGCCTCTGGAGTTTCAACCCTTGACAGTAATTTCTCAACAGTTATAAACAGGAAGTACTCAAGATCCAACCATTGGCTGGACGTGTGCCTCACACCTATAATCCCAGCACTTTGGGAGGCCGACGGGGGTGGATCATCTGAGGTCAGGAGTTTGAGACCAGCCTGGCCAACATGGTGAAACCCTGTCTCTACTAAAAATACAAAAATTAGCAGCATGTGGTGGTGCATGGCCGTAATCCCAGCTATTTGGGAGGCTGAAACAGGAGAATGGTTTGAACCAGGGAGGTGGAGTTTGCAGTGAGCTGAGATCACACCACTGCACTCCATCCTGGGTAACAGAGCAAGACTCGATCTCAATAAAAAGAAAAAAAAAATCCAACCATTCCAATTCCTTCTGGGAAATGTTTAGACACAAGCATACCCACCAGCGAAGGTATCAAATAGAACCTAAGGGTGGCAAAAGTGGGGAATGTGCACGGAAGTAGGTCCTTGCGGATGGAAGTCACTGTAAGTAGAGCTACCTGTGGAAATGATGTGTAGACAGTTGAAGTGGGGGCTGGAGTTTCCATTCCGGAAAAGTGAGAGAAATGAGGAGAATAGTTTTAACAGCTCTTGCTTTGCCAGGCAGAGGAAACTACACACAGAGTAAACAATAAAGTGGAAGTTGAGCTATCTAGACTGCCTGCAGGGTTGTGGGCAAGGCATGAGCTGTAGGTGGGAAAGCTGGGGTAGCTGGTGTTCCTCTGCATGTCCTCTGGGGAAACCAGTCTCAAATGGTGCCAATTGACAGCACATGTCCTCCCAAATAAACAATACCTAACGCTCAGTCTTTGCAGAATCTGAGTGAAATCTCGGTCTTGGCTGTGTCTGTCCTGATAGGTCTGCCAGGCAGCTCGTGTGTTTCAGTACTAGGTCCATGCTCACTGGTCATCACTTGGGTCATGTCAGTGGTTAATTATTCTGTAGCCTTCTCTTTTGATTTACAGTTTGTAATCCCATCCCATGCACAAGCTAGTGAGAGCATAGTTGAAGTTTCCAAGGAGTCACAAGCACGGGGTGATTTTGATGCGTTCCAATATAAAACGTGTGTCCTCCACCGGAATAGTGTTATACAAAGTAAATGGCAGGACTCACACCAGGAGAGATAACAAGAGGAAAAACAGAGTAATAGAGAAGGGAGATCCAATTTTATCTGTTAGGAGCCCAGCTACAAGCCACCCTCAGACTTCCTCCATCCCTAATTCAACAGGTGTTGAGTTTTGCATCTTATGTGGAGTCAGACATAAACCTTCTATTCAGGGAACGAAGGCTGCTTGATGTGGTCATGATAAAGGAAGGAGATGTTGGGAGAGTCACAGGCTCCCTCCCAAAGGAAGCAATGGTCAGTACAGTCCCTGTCCTTTCACTGGAATCCCTTCTCCTTCCTCAACACACTTCCAATTCCTACACACCCCTCCAAGTCCAGCTTAAGTTCCATTTTTCAATGAAGTCATCCCGGTCTCCTGTCTGGGTGGTGCCCTGTTAATCTCTGTGCCCTGTTTGCTCCCAATCCCTGAAGCTTTACTGACATTTCCTTGCACTCATATTCTCCTTTTTTCAGATGTGTGACTGGTCTCCTCTAAGTACATGGTTATATCCTCCATGACTAGGATTGCATCTGCGATGCTTGGTTTCTTCCCAATGCCTGGTATAGGACCTTCATTAACTGACTTTTCATCCAACAGGGCTCTGAGCCTCCGTGAGCCTCCTGAACCCTCATGTCACTCCATATGGCCACACTGGATAGTTCTTGGGTGAATTTTTATCCAAGTAAGAAAATGTACTGCTGGGGTCTGGAGGCAGCAAAAAGGGGTAGATCAGGGATACAACAGAGATGAGATCTTAGAGGTATTCTTGAATTCTTGATGAGGGGAGGGGGTTGTTTGCCATGGTGGCTTCAGGGAAGGATGCTTATCTGTGTGCCCTGTGCATTCGGAGAACTCTTAGTCTGTAGCAGAACAAATCAAGCTAATCTTTTGACTTTAGGTTCACTTGTCCAGACAATATGAGGCATCCTGGAATTGCCATCTTCCCTCCTGGGAGCTTTCGTTTCCCTCACCTGCTACATCTTACCCAGATGAGACTGTAGATCAGCAACATGGTTGGTGTTAGACCACATCCTCCCTGCCCCCTTTCTCTCTCGTACAGATAAGAACCCAAGCTGTTCCAGTGAGGATGCTATTATTGGATAGCATCACCATAATTTAAATTTAACTCTACATAAAGTATACGTTTTTATGAAATGAGATCAGTCCATTCTTAAGTCTAGGATCGCTTTAGATCAGTGAACCCCACGATCTGTATACAATGTCACTGCATTTAAAATTTATTATTTTATGTAATTTTTATTGTACTTGTAACTCCACAGACTTTCAACATCAGAATTGTCCTGTCTAGCAATGTGCACTGAGAGGGAGCGCGCTGTGAAAAGGAAGCGGCAGCAGAGCAGTCATGCAGGAAAGTGCAAGCAGCTGACTGTATCATCAACTGCTTTGAGTGCCACTGAAAGGTCAAATAAAATGGCCGAGAAAATCAATGTTGAATTTGGAGTATGGATATAGTAGTTGGTTTGGACAAGGGCAGGATCAGAGATGTCTCTGGGGAGAAAACTAGACTGGAATTCTTTGAAGTGTGAGTTAGAGGAGAGAAAGTAGAAATGTGCAGACGTCCTTCATGAACAGTTGGCTCTGAAAGATACGTGGGTTAGTAGGGTTTTTGCCTTGCTTTGCACCCTTTTCCCGTAACCCAACTCTCCAACAGTGTTGCCAGACTCACTCACCTTCTTCTCCTCTCACCCAAGTCCTGTTCCATTTCTCCTCAGTATCTGGCAGTTCCTAATGCTGAGAATTTTTGTTCTTCAGAACACATCAGTCTCTGAGCTTCTCTATGTGTAGTTTCTTCCAGACGTGATCACTATGCTCCAACCTGACATTATACTCATCAGAGTGATCTGCTAAGCCAAAAAAGGCTCCGTCCTTTAAAACAGGAAAATCCAGAGGAAGCTTCAAAATTAGTTATATTTTAGTTTTTTTTTCTTTAAATTATTTCCAATCAAATGCAAACACTATCAGGGCTACATCTCTATTTTTCTTCATAAGCAAGAGAAAAGAATAGAAAATTTGATTCTCCTCTTATCTAGCAGATGCCCAAGGGCTCTATGTGTTCGTGAAGGTGAGAGAGAGAGAGAGAGAGAGAGAGAGAGAGAGGAGAAGAATGCAAATGCACAGGCTAGAGAGAAGAGAGAATCAGGCAAAGACACCCCCTCATTACTCTGGGCTCTGGCTGCATTATCAGCAGGCTTATGTGGAAGCATCTTGCATCTTCAAATTCTGTTCTAAACTTGAAAGCTACTGGACAGAATATAACAGCTATTGTATGTTTTTCTTACATGTTTGTTCTAACAGGTTTTCCAAGAGTCTTAGGGGTTTGTGGATGCACAATCAGAAATTATGGGATTGTTTTCTTCTTCCTTCCTAGAGTAATTTTTAAACTTCAATTTCTTGTATAATTTGCATAGCTAGGACTTTGGAACAACGTTAAATAAAATAAAAAAGAATGGCCATTCTTCTCTTCCTTCTGAATTCTCATATTTTAGCACGAAATAATGACATTGGCTATTTAGTATCCATATTTTTTCTCATATTATAGAAACATTCACTTCATAAAGTTTATGTTGTTGTTTTTCAATGCTTTTTCAGGACCTATTATAATGCTAATATACTTTTCTCCTTGAACCTACTGTGATAAATTATGAATGAAACTTCTATCTCTAAATCATTCTTGCATCATCACAATAAATTTAACTTGCACACAAATGTTTGCTTGTTGCTTGTTTGACTAATTGGGTTTTGTTTAAGAACTTTAAAGCTTATGTAAGACAATTATTTATTGTCCATGTTTACAAAGGACTATTTATGTTTTCTTTCCTCTATTATATTGTCAAATTTTGATGTAACCACTACACTAAAATGAAGTAGATTGTTTCTCATAATTTTCTTAGTACTGTATTATATTAGCTAGGTTAACACTATCTAGTTGCTATAACAAAAAATCCCCAAATGAATCTCAAAGGCTTACCCAAATATGTTTATTTTAAAATTAAAATTATGACACAGTTATACGTGGGTTAGGGGCAGTGGTATGCTAGGGCTGGTTTATCCTGCATCACAAGAACTGATTATGTGTATCCATTCCAAACTGTGTTCAGTGACATCACCTTGGTTGCCTAAAAGCAGCCATTGTGGGAGTATACATGACAGAAATTAACAAATGTTACTGACTAGAGCCTTTCCCCACACCCCAAATGGGTCACTAAACATTTATCAGTACACTATCATTTGTTAAGTGGCTCTTCTGCACATCTCTCCTCTAGGTGAGGACTCAGGGATCCTGGCTCATTCCATCACGTGGCTCTGTTCTCTCAGGGTTCCTTCACCACGAGCTTCGAAGAAGAAAAAAGAGAGCATGAAAGGTCCTACAGGACCTTTTATAGGTCAGGTCTGAAAGCTGCATTCTTCATCAATTGGCCAGAACTTGTCACATGGGATCCTTTAGATGCAAGAAACATGAAAAATGCCACCTTTGTCTACATCTCTTTAGAACATTTTAATTCTGCCCCACTGCTCTTTGTTGGCACCAGAACTAAATTTTCTCATTATGATGCTTTATATTTTGCAGATTAATTTCTCCCTTCTTCATTCCACCCCCCAATATTTTGTTTGCTATCTTTGCCTATTTGTTCTTCCAGATTGATTTTAGAATCCATTTGTGAAATTCAAGAAAAATATTCCATTTGTAGTTTATTTAGATAACATTAACTTTATAATTTTGGGGGTTAAGATAGATTAGTTGATCTATATATTACCTCAATAAGTTAACTCTAATATTAAATAACTCCTTAATTCCTGGAATTAAATCTCTTATATTACGTTGTATTATCCTTTTAATATACTGCTGAAATTGAATGAATATAGTGTAATTCAGAGTTTGTACGGGTAACTGACAAATGCATTTGGCTTCTAGTCTCAGTCTGTCTTCCCCGATCCCTTTTATGTCATTGTCAGGTTTTACTATTAGCTTGAGAAAATTAATTGAGAATTGACCCATCCTTTTCTATACATCATAGAAATTCAAATGGCCTGAAAATTAAGTTCCTTTAAACCATCTGACATTGTTTGCCAACTTTTAAAATGTATTCCATAGTTTTTGGCTTATTTCTTTTTCTTACTTCTTTCTGAATCAATTCTTTTAGTAATAATAGTCTTAAAAATAATTTCTTCAATTGATATTTCCCAAATTATTAGCATAAAAATTGATCACAGAATTATGCCAGAGTGGAGGAGTGGGAAATTGATTGGAAAGGGGCACTTCTGAAATTAAAATAAAAAGTTTCTATTTTGATTGTGGTGGTGCTTATGTGGTGTATACATTTGTCAGAACTTATTGAAATTTACACTTGAAATCAATAAATTTTGTTGCAAACAAACCATCAATAAAGTTGATTTCTTTTAAAAAGCTTTTTTAATATTTGGTTATTTTCAATTTATTAATCACATGTAAAATATAGTTGTGTGTTTTAGTCTTTTGTGGTCACAGTAAGAAGGCATTCTTCTTTCATTTAATAAGAAAGAGCTGTGACTAATTAGCTTTTCTCAACCACCAACTATATAATGTATATATTCAATTTATATACATGCAATTGATAGTCAACTAGGGTGACCAATCATTCTGGTTTGACAAGGATGGAGGGATTTCCCAGGATGGAGGACTTTCAGTGTTAAAACCAGGAAAGTCTTAGGCAAATGAGGAAAGTCCCAGACAAGTCAGGATGAGTTGGTGACCCTAAGTGTATAGCTGAAGACACTTAGCATTTCTTATAGTACGCAGTAAACGGCATATTATATAGCAAGAGGAAGTAAAGAGACCTAGCATGAACATAGTCTTCATGGCAGATAGAATTTATACATTAATTAATTTTTGAATGGTATAAGAAAGTTTTGATAAATGTCTAATCCTGGTACTAGCCATAGACTTTGAGAACTAGGGTATCCACATTGCTAGTTTACCATGGTACTTACCCATCAGCTCTCAGTGTCCTGAAACTGCATTGGAACCTACAGAATCTTCCTGGCTCTGGTCTGCTGTCATCAGAAATACCAAACATTTAACAAAAATGCCAAGTCACTGGACCTATGGGGTTAGTTCATTTTGAAAACGGAACTGGACTTTCTACCAAGAACCAGAAAAATGTTGAAAACATAAAACAACAAAAATCTGTGGTGTGTTTATAAAAACCAAGCCTCTTACCCTGATCTAAACCAGACTGTTCTCCTCCTGGCTTCCTCCCCTTTTCCCTTAATTAAGCTAACTGGAAAGGCAAGGCTTTCATCAGACCAAGACGACAATCTTCCTACACTAATCTCTAGGACAAAACAGAGAATCTGGTCTGGAATTGAATTTGAAATATTAAAGAAAACTGACTACCAGCTTAATGTTGTCACTGTCCTAGGTTTATTTTTCTTTCTTTTATGTCTGATGTCAAGGAGAAAATAATGTCATCTGCTGGACATTTCAGCATGTTTGCATTTTGAGATAATTAAAATTAATGGTGGAGGGCCAAACTAGCACCAAACAATCCCTGTGACTCCCATGTGTGCAGAAACATTTTGTAATGACTTTCACTTAATCTGGGAGCCTGGCAGGCTGCCCCAAACCACCTAGATCCAAACTAGATCCAAGAAACAAAGTTCCCTTTTCAAAAAGAAAAAATTTATATGCTGGAAGTTAGAAATGAGGCCATCGGTAAAATAGTTAGGCTCTGCAAATTGCTTTATCCATTTGGGTTTTTTCTTCATCTATGTTTCTTCCTTTTCCAGCTTGAATGGCAGTTCTTCTAGTACACACGGCAATGATGGTGCACCCCATAGCTATTGGAAAGGCAAGTCTTCCAATGGAAGGGGCAGAAATGAATTTTCATGAAGGATCTGTAAACCAGGAAACTTGGTTCTGAGAGATCATCTGTGAGATTCATTCAGGGAGGAAACTCAGACACAATGGTCATTGGTTGTACAGCAGGCGGTAGTTGACAGGATGTTTGACTTTTCGATAGACTGTTTTACCAACTGTTTAATGGTCTATGTGATTCATGCATAAGAATATCTTGCTTAATACCTTTTAGTAATCTCTTATCATCCACAGGGTAAACCCCAGACTCCTAAACCCCTTGGCGTGAAGCCCAAGGCTTTTCTTAAACTGGGACATTGTTAATTTTCTAGCTTCATTTTCCTACTGACCATCCCATATGTCACAGGCCATAGCTATCAAACACCTTGTAGTTTTCTGATATATGGTGCTGTTCTGGGTACATACTCTTCCCTCTATTCAGGAAACTCCTAAATCACTTCATGAATAATCTAGCACTAGACATCTGATAGATGCTCAGGGTATTTGCTGAATAAATAAATTTTAGAGCTTAAGTCAAAAATCACTTTTTCTGACTTTCCTACATGAAATAAGGACTCCATTTTCTGTCTTTCCAAAATTCCTTGGATATATGTTAGCATGGTGGATCATAACCAGGTGAGATTTTTGCCTTCCAGGAATATTTGACAATGTCTGGAGACGTTTTTGATTGTCACACTGGAAGGGTGCTACTGGCATTTAGTGGGTAGTGGCCAAGGATGTGGCTAAACATCTTACAATGCACAGCATAGCCTCCACAAGAAAGAAATATCCAGCCAAAAATATTAATAGTGCCAAGATTGAAAAGCTCTGTTAGCAGAACTCAACTTTTTAGAACAGTCATCTTGGGGCGCATCTGTCTCCTTTGTTAGACTGTAAACTTCTTGGTGTCAGGGTCTATATCTTCACTGTCTTTCCATTCCCACTGTTTAGCATAATGCCTGGCATGTGTAAGATGCTCACTGAGTGTGAATTAAAGAGCAAATAATAATGCACCTTATGAAACGTAAAGATAGGGCTAGTTAACACATGTGACAATATGAATTATAAACTCAAAGAATTTCCCAGTTTCAAGGAAATGTGATCGTTTCACTTTTTCCACTCCAAAGGGATTTCTTTCCAGTGGTTCCTCACTTCACCAGCAGTACCATGTTGGGAAGTACCTTCTGCCTTGGGAGAAGTAGCTTCTACATCACTGCACTTTTTTCAGCCTTAAAAATCAAACTAAAGGTTGACATTCTATTTTTATGCCAACTCTCAAAAGCATGGTCTCGTTGTAATTGGTGTCAGCTCTAGCATTTCAGAATGGTCCATAAATAGTCCCTATTTGGGAGCTTTTGGAACTGCTATTTTGATACCTCCTTTATGTGTATTCACTTGGATTCCAGCCATTTGTCAGGGAAACCATTTGAAAAGGCAATTTGAAAGCCCACCCACATGATCCCAGCACCTCTTTCTTCTTGCTGATGGTATTAGACTAAAATTGGTCTGATTTTGAGTTTACCCACCCCTCTGACTAAGTAACTAGATTATGTTTAGAGGAAGAACTCAAAGAAAAATGGTCTAACACAATGGTCTAACAGAAGTTTGTGTTTCTCAGGATCCTTAGCAAGAACCTCCTCTTTTCATTCCAATTCCTCCATAGAATTATGTTTTGCTTGGAAACATTGCAAGCAAATTATGGTCAGAGCTGATGTTTATCATAATGAAAATGTGAGGGGTATGATTTTCATTTAAGGGTTGTACTTTCAGAAGTGCCCAGAACATTTAGGAAGAACCACCCTGCTTTGCTAAACATTTGAGGTGGGATTATTCTTACCAACCAAATAAAAGCATGCACAATTCTGTTTAGATTCCCAGGAGAATTCCCACAGGAGTAAAAATTTTCCATCTTTCCCTGGGAGAATTTTGCCCAATAGTCTTCTTGAAATGTGAATTTTTATATTGAAAATTATACATTTGACTTAATAACATAATTTACAAAGCTTAATGAATATGTTTCACTGTAGCACTTTGCTTCATTTAAAAAATTAACCAACAATTTGCTGTGGTTTGAATGTTTATCTCCTCTGAAACTTATATTGAAATTTAATTGATATGGGGTCTTTAAGAAGTGATAAGGCGTAAGGGCTCTGTCCTCATGAATGGATTAATGACATTATTAGAGAAGTCGGTTAGTTATTATAAGATTGAATTTGTTATAAAAGTGAGTTTGGCCCTATTTCCTCTCTCTGTCTTGAGTGTGGGCTTCTGCCTTTCACCCTTCTTCCAGGAAATGACCCTCACTAGGGGCCGGTGCAATGCTATTGGACTTTCCAGCCTCCAGAACCATGAATAATAAATTTCTTTATGAATTGCTCAATGTGTGGTATTCTGTTATAACAGCAAAATTAACCAAGGTAGAAAATCCGTACCATTAAGTGGGGTTATTGTTACAATGAATATCTGAAAACGTGGAAGCAGTTTTGGAACTGGGTGATAGGTAGAGGCCTATCCAGAGCCTGGAGGAGCAGGCTAGAAAAAACTTGTATCGCTGTTAAGTGCAAAATTAAAGGTGATTCTGGTGAGGGTTCTGATGAAGCGAATACTAGGGAAAGTCAAAATTTTCTTAGAGATTACTTAAAGGTTGTGACCAAAATGTTGATAAAAATATGAACATTAAAGATGATTATGAAGAGGTCTCAGATGGAACAGAGGAACAAGATATTGGAAACTAGAGCCAAGACCATCTCTTTGCTATTTGTTATAAAATAGCAAAGAGCTTTGTATGAACTGTATTCATGTCTAAGGGCTTTATGGAAGGTGGAGTTTAAGAGTGACAAACTAGGATATGTGATAGAAGAGCTATCTAACAAACAAAGCCTTCAGGGTGCTGCCTGGCTACTTTTAACCACATATAATAAGATGCTAGAGGAAAGGAATAATGTAGAGGCATAATTGTAGTTGAAGGGGAAGTAGAAAAGAAAAATATGAAAAATTTGCAGCCTGGCCATGTAAAGAACAAAAAAGCTTGCAAAGGTGTGTCCACACAATCATTTACTAAAGAGATTACTAAGAACAGAAGGAAGCCAAGTGCTGTTCATCATGACCCTTGGTCAAAGGCTTTGAAGGTATTTCAGAATTCTTTGAGGCTGCCCCTCCCATCTCAGGTTCAGAGCTCTAAGAGGGCAGAGGTTTTGGGAGACAGGTTTAGGGTGCTCTCCATGTGTTTACTGCCCAGAAGTGACTCAAGTCTCTGTTTTCTGCATCCCAGTGTAGTGCTCCTTGGCTGCCCAAATAGCTGCAGGAAGCAGTCAAATGCCTAGGCAGATAGGGGCAGGTCCCCAGTGAAACCTGACCTTTAAGCTGAAGACAGTTTAAAACCTGAAAACCAAGCTACGAGTCTTTGATAAATTCACAGACCAGATTGAGAACCTCTCTTCCTGTTTGGCATGCTTTCCTCTGATTGATCCCCACCCTTCACTTATTTTACATATCCTACCCTTCCCTAATTTGTTTTTTGCACCGTCATGTCCATTTTTGAGGAGTGTCTTTTTTTAAGTCCTTTTTGCATGCTCATGAACCAATTAGCACACACTTCCCCATTCTGAGCCCATAAAAGCCCCAGCTTCAGCCACACTTGAAGACTACCTGCCTTAGGGTTGAGGGAACTACCCAATTCCAGGAAAGGTGCTGCTATCTTTGGGTCCTCTCTCTACTGAGAGCTGTCACTCAGTAAAACTGTCCACCCTGCTTGCCCTCTAGTTGTCAGCATAACCTCATTCTTCTTGGACACGGAGCAAGAACTCAGGACCCTCTGAATGTGAGTAGGAGAAAGGTTATAACACTGTAGCCTTCTGCCCTCAGCTGAGTGGCCACTCCAAGTGACAGGAAGCAGCGGTGAGGCTGGGCCAGCCCAGGAGTCACAGGTCAGAATGGAGCAATAGGACTGAAAGAGCTGTTAGCACGCCCCCATCCACTGAGCTGTGGATGGTAGGAATAACATACCCTTTGGGGCTCTGGGATTGCTGATGTCCATGAATTTTTTGGGTGCCAGCACATTCCTCTCATTCAGATGCCAGCACCCAAGGCGGAAGCAGGTCATGGCATGCCTAGCTCAGCTGCATGCCTGGCCTCACCAGATCATGCAGCAAGCATGTGAATCCAGGTGGAAGCACAACCCAAGGGCAGCTTGCTGGGCCGAGTGGGTGGGGTACCTCCTGCAGCAGGCCTGGAGCCTAGTGAGACTCTGGACAGGGGTATCACTAGTTGCAGAGGACTGCAGCTGGTGAAGCAGCACTGAAAAAATCCTGCATCACTGTCATTCCAGAAAATGCAAGTGCTAAGCTTTGGTGGCACTCATGTGGTACTAATTCTGTAGGGACACAGAATACAAGAGCTGTGGGGGCATGGTTTTCTCCAGCTAGATTTCAAAGAACGTCACAAATAGCTTAGGTATCTAGGCAAAAACTCTCCACAGGCACACAGCAAAGCCATCACAGAGAGTTCCCACTAGGGCAGTACTTAGTGGAGCCGTAGATGTGGCTCCATCTTTGAGACCACAGAACTGTAGAACTACCAGCATGCAATGCTGCCCTGGGAGAGATAAAGGCACAAGATTCCAGTTCACCAAAGCTGAAGTGTGAACTGCGCCCAGCAAAGCTATGGAAACAGGGCTGCTCAAGACCTTGGGGTGTACTTAGGATTTGGAACATGCAATCAGTGGAGATTATTCTCCAGTCTTGAGACTTAATGTTGTTTTCTCTGTTGGGTTTTGGACTTACTTGGGATGATTTACTCCTCTTTTCTTGCTTATTTCTTTTATTTTTGGAATGAGAATGTCTATCCTATGCTTATGCCACCATTTTATTTTGGAAGCATATGACTTGCTTTGATTTCATAGGCTCACAACTGGAGGAAATTTACCTTAGGGTAAATCATGTCTTCAGTCTCACCCATATTGGATTTAGATAAAACTTTGGACATTGAACTTCTCGGTTAGTGATAAAACAAGTTAAGATTTTGGGGGCTATTGGGATGGAATGAATATATCTTGTATATGGGAAGAACATGAGTTTTGGGAGGCCAAAGGTGGAATGCTATGGTCTGAATGTTTGTTGTCTCCAAAACTTATGTTGAGATTTAATAGATGTGGGGCTTTTTAAGAGGTAATGAAATCATGAAGAATCTGCCTTCATAAATGGATTAATGCCATTATTTCAGGAGTGGATTAGCTATCATGAGACCAGGTTTGTTATACAAATGAGTTCAGTCTGGTTCTTTTCTCTGTCTTGATTGCTGGCTTCTGCCTTTCACCATGGTATGACACTTGCCAGATGCTACTGCCATTCTCTTGGACTTTCCAGCCTCCAGAACCATGAGAAATCCATCTCTTCTTAAATTACTCAGTTCTGTGGCATTCTGTTATAGCAGCAGAAAACAGACTAAGAAATAATTATTATAGTGTGTTACAGTTTGCAAACAATAGATGAAAATTCAAAGAAACATAATATGTGAAATTTATATTATAGCCAAGGAGCTTTGATAGGGACCAGAACATATAGATGCAAAAGGCTTACACATTGTCATTGCATGACAATGCACCATTGGCAATGTTATTCAAATGGTAGTAAAACAGAGTTCAAAAAATGAGAACAATATATGTGTGGATGAAAGCACTTACAGAAGCTTTATCCAAGAAATAGAATAGATAAATTTCCTTTCATGTCCTTTTCTGGACTCCCATGATGTCTTTTTTTAATTCTGGAACTCTCAGATCAGTCATATATCGAATTTGTTTATTGTGTGTCTTCTCTATTTTCTGACATCATCAGCTTCAGGAGAACAGAACCTAGGACTACCCAGCTCTGCATCTCCAAAGCAAATAGCACAGTGTCTGCTGCAGAGAAAATTTCTACAGAGATTAGTTGAAGAGAAAGTGACAATTACTTATGATGTCACTTTCTTATGGACACTGGGCAAAAGTGTCCACTATTATGATATAAAAGGAAAACAAAGCCCAGTGCAGTGGCTCACACCTGCAATTCCAGCACTTTGGGAGGCCGAGATGGGTGGATCATTTGAGGTCAGGAGTTCAAGACCAGTCTGACCAATATGGTAACCGCCCCTTGTCTCTACTAAAAATACAAAAAGAAATTAGCAGCGTGTGGTGGTGGGCATCTGTAGTCCCAGCTATTCAGGAGGCTGAGGCAGGAGAATCGTTTGAACTCAGGAGGCGAAGGTTGCAGTGAGCCGAGATTGCGCCACTGTACTCTAGCCTGGGTGACAGAGGGAGACTTCATCTCAAAAAAATAATAAAAATAAAAATAAAAGGAAAACACAAGACACCAAAGAATTTATTGTATTGGATAGGGTCAACAGATGAGGCACAGTCAGCTGAAGATCCCCAAGTGTGACTCAACATCATCTGAATTTTTTCACACTATACCAAAATCCAATTGATTTTGTCTCCTGGAGTTACAAAGGATAAGAATTTGACCTGTGTGCCCACTTAAAAATCATTATTTAGTTTTATATTCCCATCCACATTCTTAAAATGACTAAATTCAAAATAATTTAAAAGCCACATTAAAAACTAAATCAAAATCATCAAGTTAATGCCTGCATCTCTTTCTTCATGGCCTAATTCATAACTTCTTTAGAGTCTGGAATTTACTCCAGGGCAATTCTGCAAAGATTCTGTACTTAATTGTAGTTTGAAATCATTATTCATGCTCATGAATTGCACTGAATTTACACATAAATTTTACTTGTCTAATTTTCTAATTACTGAGAAGAGGTAATGTGGCGGCATCTTAATCTAGGAAAAACATCTCAAACACTTTTGCACACGTTTTGCATTTGGCATAACCTAAAACATATTTCCTCACACAACTTTTTCCCTTAACTCTTAAGCCCCTGAGTATTTCAAGGGAAACTCAATACTTTTTATCTGGATTCATTTACACTCTCATTTACTCATCAGCATGGTGTTTTGTAAGAGATATTTAATATTCTCCAAGAGCCCTTTTTTCTTTTGCACATTTCAAAGATTTTCCTGTAGGAAACACTATGTTCCAAGCCATAAAGTGAGTCTGAATCTAGAAAACAGGAGTTGGGGGAAGCCATAAATTCCAAATGAATTCCAAGTGGCACTGATTTTAACTGCCCATTATACGTATAATGTGGTTACTGAAATGAGAACTGGGTGCGCTGCATGAAGAAGACCTTTTACATTTGGTGGCATTAGCTTTGCACCAGTGCAGATGCTTAGGAAAGAGTAACATGCATCTTCACTTTCACTGTGTTGACTGAGGACAGCTTCTTTTTCAGGAAACAGGTGTCACAACTGACAAATCCTCTCTGGGAGTAATCAACTTTCCACAGAATGGCTTTCTCCTACTGGAAGCCAAGGGCCAACACCATGAGTAAGCTGCCTGCCACAGTGGCTGAGGGGTGTTCCCACTCAGGACCCAGTAGGCAATATCATAGCAGCCCTAACCCTTCCTGCAGCTCACTCAGGATGAGTGAATTTCTTTTTATTGCAGATATTGAAAACCAGCTTCAGTGAGCTATTTTTAAAATAAATTTTTGGAAGGATACCAGAGCCTTCCTTAGAATTCAAGGAAAAATGGGAAATCCAGCTTCTTAAGACATATGACCCAAGGGGACAGCGTCAAGGAAGCTGGGCAGGCACTCAGACAGTGCCTAACAGTACCAACCAGTGCACACTAATAATTCACCAGCTGATCCCCCTCCCAACACTTTCCTTACTGCCTAGCTCCTGGCCTGCTCTTTAGATTCTTCTTCTCTTCAAGAAGGAGTTTGTGGCCACATTATTTTCTTTGGTTTCAAAAATTACCTTAATTCCTATAATTGCTTATTTGTCTATAGACAGTTGATCATATTATTATTACTTACAGATATCACATTAAAAACTTACTCTTACATAATTGTTCATGGTGCTCACGGTATCTAGTGAGCCACCTGGTTTTTTTTTGTTTTTTTTTAAGTTATCAGTTCCTATAACTGACTCACTCTGGTCATGAAAGATGAGTCTCTGTGTACTATAGTAAGAGTCCAAATATTCCACCCTGAATGCTTATAATTGTTGGGTGTGTGTGTGTGTGTGTGTGTGTGTGTGTGTGTGTGTGTGACAAACACATCTCAACACCTGAGAAACCTGGCTCAAAACAGATAAGATAGTTTCTCTCTTTAAAATATGTATTTATTCATAGACAGGGTCTCGCTCTGTCACCTAGGATGGACTGCCATGGTGGGATCACAGTTCACTGCAGCTTTGGACTCTTGGGCTCAAACAATCCACCCAGTTCAGCCTCCCTAGTAGCTAGGACTACACAGGCACATGCCACCATGCCTGTTTGTTTGTTTGCAGAGATGGAGTCTCATTATGTTGCACAGGCTGGCTTCTTTTAAATACTTTAATTTCTAAATAGAAAACACTTTTAAAAGTAACTATCTAGTCAATACATATCCCCAAATACATGCATGTGAAACTAACATTATTATTACATAATACATAATTATTACATTATTAATACATATTATATTATTACATATATTACATATTATTACATAATACATAAATACATAATTATTACATTATTAATTAATACATTATTGCATAATACATAAAATTGTAAATTTACCTTTTAAAAAAATTAATGGAATATTTTCAAAAATTATGGATAGAAAGTTAGTCTATTTTGAACTATTTAAATCCATGCATTTTAAATTTGGCAAATTTCTGCTGGATTTCCTAGGTGGCCAAATGATGCTTAAGGTGAGGTAAAACTTACTCTTTGCAACCCAGACCTTGTAAAAATCTTATCCTACTTCTAAGAAGCAGATCTGTTCAAGAACTGCAAATAAAATGGAGCCTTATTAAAGGCAGATCCCCCAGCCATGCTATTTATTGGCATGCTCGCCAACATGAATCCAAAGTGCTCATTTTCAGGAGTCATCACATCCACTTTCTTAAAGTTGAAACGTCCTTGTAGAGAGGAAAGTCTCTGCTACGTTCTTTCTCTTTTCTCTGATTTTACTGAGTCAAAAGGAAAACCTCTAAACAGAGCTTGTTTTAATCATCTGCCAGATACATGGGCCCAAGGTTTTCCTCCAAGGGGTGGAGGTCTCACAGCCAGTCCAGGGGAATAACATTACCCACAAGGAGCAAACAGTACCCTTCAGCAAGCACCTTCTTCTCAGTTATACACAGGCTCAAAAATTTTGACATCTAGAAAGGCAATATTTGGAGAAACAGAAGCATCAACAGTAAAGAAGTGCGCAATTGGTAGAGGGCATTGGGCAACATAATATATCATCTATTCTCAATATGGTGCCACACATTCCCACAATTTAACATGGGTCTCAAAGAAATCAGGTTGTGGTCAAATAAGAATTTGAATTTAAAATGAATTAAAATGTGTTTCTTACCAATTGTGGCTTTTTGCATAGAAGCTTTAAAAAGATTGTGGTTTGAAAATGCTTGCGATCATAAAACAATAAAGCAAAGGGTTCTTTAGAGATACATCAGCAGTGCACCCTGGTTTAACAGATGAGGGAACTAGAGAATTGAGTTTCCCAAATGGCATAATTGTTGTGTGGCAGATTTCAGGCTACAATTGGATTTTATAGTTTACAGTGTTTTTCTCCAATGTATTTGGAATTAAAGTGTGAATTCTGATTTGAGGATTTATAAAAGCCAGTGGGCGACTCTACCATTGATGCTGTCTATGTATTCTTTGTGTACTGAGATTTCATGGAGGTCATCAGGAAGTAGAAGATAATTTCTGTCCTAAATAATGTGTGAATTAAATCACAATAAAAGGATCTGTTGCCTGCAGCCTGACTCTAGATAATGCTTTGCATTAAATGGTATGAAAAAATTTATTTAGTGTTTTATATTTACTTCTATTTGAATACTAGTTAAATATGTGTACAACTAACATAGGAAGAAGGAAGTTATTCTTTCAGATTCAGTTTCCTTACCTGTATTATTGGAAAAATAATTGCTACTTGTGATAAGGACGTTTAATGAGATAACTTGTTCATGGCATCTAGAACTGTGCCAGGCACTTAGTGTGTATTTTGTGAATGTTGATTTCCTTGAGGAATATTAAAATCCTTCTAACTTCTGTGATGTCAGGTCCCTTTGAATGAGATAGGATATAAATTCACGTGTACACAAATAGCCTAGAAATAAACTTGAGGACAGTGGTTGAGAAGAGGCATTCAGTTCTTACTTGTCTTTGTCCTTCTCACATAACCACACACATTCAGATCTCCAGCCCATTATATGCCAGCCCTTTATGAGGCTGGCTCTCAGCTTGATTGGATAAAGACATTCATCCCGTGTTCTTCAGATCTTCCTTCAAACACCCACTGTCCTGGGTTGAATTGTATCTCCTCAAATTCATGTCCACTTGTAAATGTGATCTTATTTGGAAATAGAGTTTTTGTAGACATCATCAAGTTAAGATGAGGTCATATTCAATTTGCCTGGGCCATAAATTCAACATGACTCTTGTCTTCCTAAGAAGAGAGAATAGATATACAGAGGGAAGACAGCTATGGGAAGACAAAGACAGAGATTTGGATTATGCTGCCACAAGCTAAGAAGTGCCAAGGATTGCTGGCAACCACCAGAAGAGGCAAGGAAGGACTCTCTTCGAGAAGTTTCAGAGAGAGAGCAGACATCTAGTGTTCAGAACTCTTGTTTTAGGCTATGCCTAAATTTTGTGATGATGTGTTATGGTACCCCTGCATACAAATACACCTGCATAGAGGAAGGTCACGGAGTTTGTCAATGACTATGTAGCCCATCCTCTGCACCATACCAGGTAGACAGAAATTTCCCTAGTAACCCTCATTCCAGCCTAAATATAGCACCCGGATTTCTGTAATCTACACCATCCCTGGTATTCTCTTTAGAGAAAGAATGTTGAAAAGTGAGGTCACCTCTAACATCCTTTCCAAGGAGTCCAGGCTTATCTTATCCCTTTGAATGTCACCACTCAGGCTCTCTCTGGGCTCAGACAAGTTCCTGGTCTTAATGAAGCAGAGAACTGCAAAATCCAGAAGACCCTGGAGAAATATCATTAGTGAGCAATTCATGGCAACTGGGAATTTCAGGCAGGAAAATGGTTATGGTTAACTGACCTTGTGGATATTTAAATGGGTTTTAGGATTTGGGACTTCCCTATTTGAACTTCCCCATTGACTCCATCCTAGAGTGCATGTGCATAAGACAGGCTGTGAGAAGTGGTTTCTATTCACTGGAGTGAATTTCAACCCCATAGGATTTTTCAGTTAACGTTGGGCTAAACATGGATGTTTGGACTTAGGTAAGTGTGTCATATTTGGCTTCATTTGTAGTGTTAATTTTCGAATGCAAAGGGCAGTATATCAAAATATAAAATAAACCTTTTAAAGGTGTTTTTGTGGATTCTCTCATACTGCAAAAGAAAAACCATTTGCCTTCTAGGGAATTGAACTGAATTCTAATCTAGACTTTAAGACTAGAATGCTAAAAATAAAAGTTTGAAGCAAATTAAAACCCCTCATTATTACATTGATTTGTAAAAACATTGTTACTAGCAGTTGATTGGGACTTGAAGCCTTCCTCCAGAAAAGAGGACTTGACTGTCAGGCCTATATTTGGTTCCAAACCTCAATGCCATGTATTTGTAGTGTTAAAAACTGTTTCAATGAAAACAAAAGAAAAAATAAATTTTTTTTCAGAATTTACTAAAAGTAAAAGGAGTATTCATACATAAATACATAAATATTAATCAGTATATTTTATTGGGCCTTTCCATTCCGAATTTCACTCCACTGATAGACTGTTGCAACAGTCTTCAAATGGAGTCTCTGTCTTTCCTCATCCAAACTGTCTTTTCTACCAACAAAGCTATGTGTAGCTTTGAGTCATAATGGAAAATTCAGAATTATACAAAGCAAGACTTTGATGTTTGAAAACTCATGTTTCTTTAAAGGACAAACATTCATATACACACACACAGACACACACAAATTTAGGACAACATGTATAAGGACTGTGGATATAAAGAAAAATAATCAATTAATTTTTCTTGACAGGGTTAGATCAGTCTTCAAGGACAAATGAGGAGATATTTGGGCTGGTCTTAGAAAATGAGAAGGAGTAAGAGAGAGAGAGAGAAAGTTGGGGGAATCAGGGGTCTTAAACTCAGCTGCTATTATGCAAGCACTGTTTTCAGACCAGGTGACTCTGTCTGTAGCATGACTCTCTCCATGTCACTTGCTGTGTCACTGTTGGCCCCGGCTCCTCACTCATTGCTTCTACAGTGAAGTTTTGACGCCTTAGCTAGAATTTCAGGCCTTCTAGAATTATATTTCAACTTTATTTCTGTTAGTTTCCTACTCCATCCTCTACTCCACTGCACAGTATTTCCCAGCACGTTGCATCCATGGCTGCAGGCTTTCCCAAGCCTCCTTCTTCCACCCTTCTCATCCCCACTGCCAACATTTCAAAGCCCAGGTTGGCATCACCTCCTTCAGAAAGTCTCCTCCTTTTTTTTCAGCTAGAGATACTCTTCATGTTTCCAAATCCCCAAAGCACTTCATCTGTACCTCTGTCATGAGGTGTGATGGATTGCATTATATTTCCAAATATTTGCTGCTCTCCCCACATGCCAATCCTGGCAGCCCCTTTCTGGTGCCCCACTGATATCAGACATGGCCAGTGACCTCCTGTGGCCAAGGAATGGAATGGGAGAGGAAGTGAAGTAGCCCACTTGTGTGCAGGCGCTTTCTGTGCCGCTCCACATGGTGCTGCTTTGAGGGCAATGTGTCTCAAAAAGGGCTGTTTCTTCTGTCTGAGTCCAGAAATGATGGCAACAAGGGAGCTCAACCATGATGGATTTTTACTACAGAGGAATTGCTGAAAGTCACTGAGAGCTTGTGGTTGTGTTATCAAAACATAGCTAGATCCGACTGTTTTTTTCCATAATGGTTCTCTACTCTGCTGGGGTACATTATGAATCAGTTAGTTGGAGATTTATTTTTAATTCAGAAATTAGGTTCATTGTCTTCAGGATAAAGAGCAGAGGATATTGTTTCAAGATGACAGGCTATAGAATGGTATAATCCAAAAGTTAGAAGAACAAAGTGATGCATTATAATATTATCATATTCTGATATAATAAAGTAATAGATATGGTGAGGATTCCAAGGAATAGCTAATCTCCAGCTCCTTTCAGGGACACTTGGGAAGACACCAGGAGGCAGATTTACAAGAAGATTCTTTAGGTCTCCTGGGAGCAATGGTGTGGACTGGTGCTTCTTTCATCTTCATGTCCTTACTCAAATGCAGATTCCCATAGGGTATATTGCTGGGGAGGCACTGACATAACATATTCCTAAGAAGCTCTCAGGTGCTGCTCTGGCCTTTGGACCACACTTTTAGTTACAAAGTGTTAAAGACGTTGGGATTGAGTCAGCCACAGGACACTATGGTTGATACCTGCTAGCAAAGAGAAAAGCAGGCAGAGTCACTCTCGGTGCCTAATGGGCATATGGGACACAGCGCACCCTGAGAACAGTGGGGAAAGTTCATGCTTCTGAGCTTTTCTCCAAGTCAGAAAGGCATAATTTGGTGCTCAGTGGCCATCAGAGCTAAGAGGTTAACAGCATCTGGATTCGAGTCCAGAAGTCTTAGGTATCAAATTATAGCTCCTCAATCTAATGAATGTCGAACAATTTCTTAACCTCTCTGAGCCTCCATTCTCTAATTTGTAAAGAGAAATAATATCAGAAGGTAGCCCAGATACTAGAGGGGAGTGAGTCCTTCAAAATCTCAACAGCAGGATCAAGATGTTAAAAGAGGTCTTTTCCTACCACAGTTTTGACCTGGGTGGGAACAGAAGAGATATTAGATGCCAAAGTGGATGTCAGGTAGATCCCTACTTGAAACATTTACAAAGACATATTTTGTAAAGTGGTTGCTGATTTTTAACTCCTCTCATTGACTTCAATTAAAACAAAAAATGAGAACAGAGAAGAAGGGAGGATTTGAAAAAAACATTTATTTGGGAAGAGCTAGTGCAGTGCCATGAGCATCTCCTGCCAGAAGGTATGAGGGGTATTCATCATGATCCCAGTGAGAGGCTGCTGTGGGGTGACTGGAGAGCTTGCAACATGTTTCCTACATTTGAGAGACATGGAGGAGTTGTGCTTGATGATAAGAACGTGAAATGATGACAGGGTGTAGACGGCTGTGATGGATCCTTCCTGTGATCCCAACATTTGTTGGGTCAAGGGGTGCTTGTTTCCCATGGAGCATGGTTCTTTTCCTATAGAGATAGATACACAGAAATAGAGAGAGATCAAGGTCAGACATGTGACCATCTTGGGTGCCACCCATAAGGAAGTGAAGAAACCCAGCAGTAAGAAGCTGAGGCTTATCATGAGATTCCTAAGGTTTTCCACTTGACATAGGACATATCTTTCAGGCTCAAAGGAATAGCAAAGTGGTTTTTGGTGACAGAAACTCCAGAGAACAAAGAAAGGATCTACAAGAGAAGGAGCGAGCCTTATTTATCTGCCAAGCACAGGGTGCAAAGTCAGCCCCGATCAGTACTTGTCCATGAAGTTTTCATTTTCTCTTTCTATGCCATTATCTGACCTGATCAGAAAATACCTGGCAGGTACAGGGGAGTGTGGAGGGAAGCATCAGTAGGAGAAAGAAGAATCTACCACCTTTACAGCTGTCAAGATGAGGGAGGGGAGCCCTGAAACTGAATAAAGTTTGGTGTGTAGACTAAATCCTGGTATAGACATTTTGACTTCAGAATGAAGACTTGTAAAGTTATTACTTAATATCTATTACCTATCTATTATGTAGGCTTGAGCAGAAAATGTTGGGGGCTACTGAAGTTTTTAAATAGTAACGGTGGAGGATAATCTTCTTAAATAATTGTAATTAGAGTGAGAGATAAATAATAACGATAAGTTGGCTTTTGATAATATAACAGTTGTCCCTGTTCAAATATCAGTGCCAGAACTAAAGATCCATTCATGACAAACAGAAGGTGCCTATAGAAGGTGGTGGAAGCTGGAATGCCTGCTAAAGAGGGGCTCGAGCCACCTTGGATCCCCTGTGGAAGCAGGGATCTTGAGATAATGGGGAGTCTCCGGACTGATGGAGAAAGAGCTCAGGAACCAACAGCGATTTGTTTTCACCCAAAGATGGAGCCTGAGGGAGCACCCGTGGTATTCTCATTACCATTACAAACATTAGCTAAGCCTCGACCTTCTTCCTCCTTCCCTTCCCCATCCCCAGGATGGGGAGAACTGATGAAGGAGTCTTTCCAAAACCTTAGAGTGAAAGCATTGTCTGAATTCCACATTGATGATGTACTTTCAATAGTAGTTTTAAATCAGCTCAGGTTAACACAATGAGGTAATGATTAAGATACAAATGCACAGTTACCGAGTTCTGTGAAAAATCACCTGGATTTCTTCCTCTTTCACTCTTGCTCACAGTGGCAGCAATTATGCCAGTCGTCCCCTAAACCTCCTTCTTCACTCCTTACCTCCCACTCTCTCCAGAGAGTTGCTTTGTTCTGATACCTTTCTCAGAATGATCTTATTTCCTGGCTCCGCTCTTTCCAAACACTCTTTTCTTCTGACTTAGAGTAGGGAGAAATAAAAAGTAAGGGTTTTGTGGAGCTAAAAAAATGAAGGAGATTCTGTTGTATACACACTGGTTGACCTGATACAAGGCAAAGAGGAAATTAGCCTGATAAGCTGCCAGGAGTAAGGCATTTCAGAGCTGAACCTACTCTTCCTGACTATAGAAAGGGAAGCGTCAGGCATCAGAATGTGTGATGATTGCATGCTCATTGCGTTGGTACAAGAAAGCCGGCCCGTGGAAGAAACAGAGTCATGATGTGGAACTCTCCCTTGGAGAGCACACTGCAGTGGGAAGAGAGCAGGCTTTGGAAATGAACACACCCATGTTGGAATTCCAGCTCTGACAGCTGTTAGATACTGTACATTCGTGCACTCAGCCATTCATTACCACAAGACAACTCCCTAAAGCACCTGCTGTGTGTGGATTCATTGGGAGTCATTGATCCAGGAGACTACTGCTGCTCTCAAGCAACTCTTGGCTGGTGGGGGAGATGGACATTGTGGCAAATAACTTGACTGCAGTGTGACTAGCACAAGGATGAACACATGTGGAGGTCCTCCTGTGACCCATGTGTGGAAGGAACACCCTCCACTGAGGCAGAAGTAGAGGATGAATGTGGGCTCACTGGCTGCATATTGGGCTGAGTGGAAGACATGCCAGGTGTGTGTTAATCCACGGAGGATGGGATGGCAGGGTGCATCTGAAGGAGTGTGAATTGTTCCATGTGATCTAGCATGGTTGGTGATGGGGAAAGGTGGGAGGTGAAGATGGAAAGGGAGACAGAGGAAAGAGCATGAGATCTTGGGGGCCTTATAAGCCATGCTAAGGAGTTTTATCCTACATACAATGAGACATGATCACATTTATGTTTCAGAAATATTTCTTTGAAGGCAGGATCTAAAGAAAGAAAGTGAAGCCAAGAGAGGGAAGATGGGATATTATTGCAACTGTTCAGGTGAAAGGAGATGAATTGTTGAGCTAAAGTGGGAATGGAGAGATGTCCTAAGTGAGTTCCTCAAAAAGCAGAGTGGGAGATGAAGATTTGAGTGCAAGTAGTTTCTGTGGCAGAGTACAGAAAAAGGATCGTAAGTCAAGGAAGTGGCAGAAGGAAGGAAGCCAAGAGAGGATGCAAAAATGATCAGGAACCTACTGTGGAATTGCAGCCAAGTTCTGCTGGGACCCTGTATAGAAGGTACTAAGAGTTGTCCCAATCAAATAGGGGAATTGGGGGGCATTTATTCATCACCTCCCATCCACCATTGGTTGGGAACCTCTCTTATGGGCATTAGCTCCCCCACACGTTAGGCTCACTATTTACACATACAGAGTAGTCTTCTGAAGAAAATAGAAGCCCTCAGACAGAGAACTGTTAGTGCTTAAAGTCAGAAACCATTGACACACCCAGAATGATGAGTGCCAAGAGGGGACACAGGCAGGGCACCAACAGTGCCTGCTGTAGGAGGCAGCTTAGGAGGCAGAGTGAATACAAAGTTGGATGTAGGAGATACAGGGGAGGGAATAGTCTAGAATAATTTCCAACATTCTGATAGGAGTAATCAAATAAATATTAATAAATTCTGATTGAGAGTATAGAGAAGGAAGACTGAGGATTTAAAACAAAATAAATTTGTAAAGTTTTGAGTTCCAAATTCACTTTTTGAAACATAGGAGCACTATGTTAAAGTGTAGGTATAAGGAATAAATAAGCCAATATTTATAACAAATCTTTTTTCAGTATTTAGCATGAAATTAATGTTTAATAATACATAATACTTCTTGAGTGCTTCATATGCAAAGGGAAATAATTTCCAGTACTTTATATGTATTATCTCATTTATTCCACAGAATTCAGAGTATAGGTACCATTATTATTCTCATTTAACAAACATGGAAGCCAAAACACAGAGAGATGAAGTAGTTAAGTATTATTTAAATGATTATTGTGGCAACCCATTATATTTTACATGAGCAAGGATTAATAGAAAGTTCTAAAATTATGTTAATTTTCTCATCCATCTATCAATCCATTTATGCATTTACTGGCAGTCATTTACTAACTGTTGGGTGCCTAAAATTTTGCCGACTAGTGAAGTTCTTATCTATACAACAAAATAGCCTGATTCTCCTTCTCCCATATAAAACTCTTTGAAGATAGCTATCATGTATCTGGTAGAGAAAGTGTGGGTTAGAATAAAATGAGTGAAATGTGACTGTACATAGTTATTTCACACTGTGCTCAATAATTTTATATTTGTAGTATCATTTGGTCCTCCCTCTATGAAGAAATGCATAATGTTCTCATTTTGAAGATTGACAAGCATTAGGTCAAGTTCCCTGGGAAACTGGTGATGACAGAAAATGCAGGTAATTTACTTGTGCTCTTAGGAACAATATCTATACAAGAATGAGGGAGAAATGTTGGCAGGAGTAGCTGAACTGCAGTACAGTTACAAGAGGCCTTAGCTAATCCCAAGAGGAGTTTCTAGAGTTAGGATGGTTTTTCAGAGAGATTCTGAACTGAGGCAAGAGGGCCTGGTCTTTGTACTTCCAAGTGTAGTCACTGTATATGGACTACCCTTATGCAGAAGGGATAATTTGAACATAGCATTTCCCTTTGATTGGGGGGAGCAATTCCACAGGAATGACACCTGTGAGCATCAGCAGAAAACACTGCAGGAGCTGGCAGTGCCTTGGTCTTGAATGTGGGATCTCGGATGTTGGTGGCACATTACAGTGTCCACTACACTCGCGTTGAGAGAAGCTGAGAAATTTGTCCAGGTTCAGTAGCAAGTGCCAATCCTTCTTCTGGATTTAAAGACTGTGTTCTATTAACATGCGTGAACAAAACGGGTTTTCAAGTTGAGTGAGTAACCTTGTGTCATGTAGCTATACACACACGTGAAAAAAAAAAAAAGAAAAGAAAAGAAGTGGGCTTGGACTTAATTACTAGAATTAGAAAATTAAAAAATAGTCTGAGGGACACGGCCAAGACAGAATGTCATTCATGGGCAGTGCTGGAAGAAACCTGTTTTGTTTAGACTAAATAATGAGAAGAACACAAAAGCCCCATTCAGATATTTCAGTGATATCTATGTGAAAAAGTATAAGAATCATAGGATTATACACTTTCAGAGTTGAAAGGAACTTTAGAGACAAATTAATTAATACATTTCCCCAGTCTTCTCTTGAAGAGACTGGTCAGTGAGTGTTCTGCTTCCTGTCAGTGACAGGAAATCCATCCTCTCTTGAGACAGTAAGCTCCTTGCTGGAGTAGCCCCCGTCCTCAGAAAGGCTTTCTTTACATTGAGCAAAAGCTGTTTCATTACAAAGCCCACTCATTGGACTTGTTCTCCTTTTTAAACATAATACTTTTCATTCCTATGCTAAGTGGCACTCCTTAAAATATTTAGAAACCATTATTCTGAGCAAATGATTCTCTCCAGGTTAGCCCTAATCCTTCACCAATACCTGTATTTCTAATACGGTTCTGAGATTTTGGATGGATAATAGAAAATATGTGTAAAATTCGTCTGCAACAAAACTCCATATTCCTTTTTTTCTTTGGAATTTTTCTAGCCACAGAACTCCGTTTTCTTAAATAGAAAAAGTCTCCTAGAACAGTACAAAATGAGCCAAAGATAAAGCTCTTAGATTAAATCTGAATATATCACCTTGGAAATTTAAATTAGATTAAGAAAATCTAAGGGCAATTTGATGTCTCAATTTTTATTATTTACATTGCTCTGCCATAAATAAAATCTAAGGAGTACTCCCTTCTGTTTTTTTTTTCTATTTAGTCTGTATTTTTAGGCTAGAATGAGTTTTACTTCTAAATGAAAGCTTCACCTTCTCATATAACAGAAAAATGTAAGTCCACCCTCTTGTATGAAGGGATTGTTTTTGGTGAGTAATATGATTTGTCTCTACGTCCCCACCCAAATCACATATTGAATTACGATCTTCAGTTGGACAGGAGGCTTAGTGGGAGGTGATTGGATTATGAGGGCAGATTTCCCCGTTGCTGTTCTTGGGATGATTAGTGAGTTCTCATGAGATATGGCTGTTTAAAAGTGTGTAGCACATCCCTCTTTGCTCTCTCTCCTCTGCCACCATGTGAAGATATGCTTGCCTCCCCTTCGCCCTTCTACCATGATTTTAAGTTTCCCGAGGTCTCCCTACTCATGCTTCCTGTACATCCTGTGGAACTATGAATCAGTTAAACCACTTTTCTTTATAAATTACCCAATCTCAGGTAGTTCTTTATAACAATGTGAGAATGGATTAATACACTGGTTTTAATGTGTTTTTGTTAGGAGAGCCTTACTCATGGTTTAGATCATAGACAGTCAAACATATTCATTCAATTGGTTATGCCCTGATTCCTATTTGTTGCTTGTATACATCTAGACTGTATTTGAATAGCTGTGGAGGAAAAGATAATTGGAACATTGCTCTGAGATATGTGCTATGGTGAAATAGAATTCATGTAAAAACAGAGGGGAGAGTTGGGGGAGTTGAAGTCCTTATGTAAAAATTGTAAATTCTGAGCTAGGACTTGAAAGTTGAATTGATCTCTTTACATAGATAATTAAAAGAAAGGAGTATCCAGGTAGAATCACAACATCTAATAGTGGGAAAGATTTTAGAAACCATCTAATCTAATCTGTTTTGTTTAAATGAGGGCATGAGGGCTCAGAGTGATCAAGGGATGTGTTTCAGGACACTCAAACTATAATAAAATAGGATGAGGGAAGAAATATGTTGTGTTTTTATATACTAACAATGAACAATCTAAAAAAATTAAGAAAACAATTCAATTTACAGTATCATCTAAAAGAATACAGTACTTAGGAATAGACTTAACCAAGGAGATGAAACACTTGTGTAATGAAACCTATAAAACTTTGCTGAAGGAAATTAAAGAAAACACAAATAAATGGAGACACAGCCTATGTTCATGGGTTGGGAGAATTAATATTGTTAAGATGTCAGTACTACTCAAAGCAATCTATAGATGCAGTACAATTCGTATTTAAATCCTAATGATTTTTTCTTTTACAGAAATAAAAATATTCCTCTTAGAGTTTATGTGGAATCTCAAGAACCCCAAGTAGCCAAAACATTTTGAAAAAGAACAAGGTTGAAAGTCACATACTACCTGATTTCAAAACTTACTACAAAGCTCTGATAATAAAAAACAGTGATCCCAGCATAAAAACAGACATATAGATCAAGGAATAGAATGAAGAGCCCTGAAATAAAGCCTTCATAGTCTTTAATAAATGGTTTGGGGAAACTGGATATCCATAGGCATAAAAAAATGAAGCTGCCACAATGAGAAATCACCTCATACCTGTCAGAATGGCTATTATGTAAAAAATACACAAGATAACAAATGTTGGCAAGGATGTAGAAAAAGGAGAACTCTCACACACTGTCAATAGAAATGTAAATTGGTGTAGTCACTGTGGAAAACAGTATGGAAGTTCCCACCAAAATTAAAAATAGAACTACAATATGATCCAGAAATCTCTTCTGGTTATATATCCAAAGGAATTAAAATCAGAATTTCAAAGAGCTTTCTGTACTGCCATGTTCCCTGCAGCATGATTCACAATATGTATGACAAAGAAGCAATGTAAGTGTCCATCAATGGATGAATGGATAAAAAAACATGGTCTATGGTACAATGGAATAGTATTCACCCTTAAAAAAGAAGGAAATCCTGCCGTTTGTGACCACATGGATAAACTTAGAAGACTTCATGCTAAGGGAAATAAGCCAGATACAGAAGGACAAATATTACGTGAAACCACTTCCAAACTCATTGAGTTGTACACATTAAATATGTATAACTTTTTAAATGTCAATCACACTTCAATAAAGTGTTTTTTTTAAAAAAATAAAGGTAAATTCCACCTTACACCATATAAAAAAAGTAACTCAAAATAGACTAAAGACTTAAACATAATAACAAAAACTCTAAAATTCTTAGAAGAAAACAGAGGAGAAAAGCTTCATGACATTGGATTTAGCCATGAGTTTTGGGGGTATGACATCAAAAACACAGACAACAAAGAAAAAATAGGTAAGTTGGCTCCTTATCTATCAAAATTAAAACTTTGGTATCAAAGGACATTATCAAACCGAATGAAAAGACAACTCACAGAAAGGGAGAAAATATATGCAAATAATATATCTGATAAAGGATTTATATTCAGAATATATTAAAACAATCCCACAACTCAACAACCACAACAAACAACCCCATTTAAACTGGATGAAGACGGACTTCTCCTTTTGGTCCAGCATGTAAGGAATCTAGAAGTCAATGCTCCATTTTGACAACAATTAAAAAAACTGAACAAAGCAGAAAATAAATAACTCTTCTTAGGTCTATCAGAAAAGTGAGGCAACTGCCTCTAGCCTCCCACACTGGAGAAGGGAAATATTCCAGTTAACTTCAGACACTTCAGCTGTACTTACTGCCCCACCTAAGGCAGGAGAAAAAAAATGAGAGGCTCTCATGAAGTTCACAGCCCAGAAGCACAGGATCATTGAAAGACTGAGAACTAACTATGGGACTATAGAACATTCTACTCCACCACCACCTTACCACCACATTACTAATGGCCCATTTACTACAGTTCCTTTCATTCAGTACCTTATATCTGGCTTTCAGCAAAAAAGTATTAGATATACTAAAAGGTAAAAACTACAGTTCGAAGAGACAGAGCAAGCAACAAAACCAGACTAAGCGATGGCAGAGATGTTGGAATCATCAGAGTGTAAACATGAAAAACTATGATAGGCTGGGCATGGTGGCTCACACCTATAATCTCAATGATTTTGGAGGCTGAGGCAGGAGGATTGATTTAGGTCAGGAGTTCAAGACCAGTCTAGGCAACATAGTAAAACCTGTTCTCAATAATGATAATAATAGTAGTAATAAAACTATGATTAATATGCTAAGGGCTCTAATGGAAAAAGTAGACATCCTACAAGAACAGAAGAATAATGTAAGCAGAGATGAAAGTTTTAAGAAGGAATAGAAAGAAATACTAGAGATTAAAAACCAATTCTATTTTGATAGAAATGAAGAATATCTTTGATAGGCTCATTAGTTGACTGATAACAGCAGAGGAAAGAACCTCTACCTTGAGAATATATCAGTGGAAACCTCTAAAATGAATAACAAAGAGAAAAAAACTGAAAATAAATAACAAAATATCTTAAAACTGTGGAACAACTATAAAAGGTATAAGATACATATAACGGGACTACCAGAAGGAGAAGAAAGGAAGAAAGGAATAGAAGCAGTACTTAAAGTAACAATTCCTGAGAATTTTCCCAAATTAATGTGAGACACAGCTATAGACTGAATTGTGCTCCTCCCTGTAAATTCATATGTTGAAGTCCTAACTCCCATTGCATTTGGAAATAGAGCCTGTAAGGAGGTAAAATGAGTTAAATGAGGTTTCAAGGATGGGTCTGTAACCCCATAGGATTTATGTTTTTATAAGGAGAGGAAGAGACACCAAAGATCTTACACTTTTCTTTTTCTTTCTGCAAATGCACAGAGAAGAGGCCATATGAGGATATGGCAAGAAGGCGGCTGACTACAAGGAAGAGAGGCCTCATCAGAAACCAATTCTGACAGCACCATGATCTTGACATTCTAGCTTCCAAAACTGTGAGAAAATAAATTTTTGTTGTTTAAGGCACCCAGTCTGTGGTACTTTTGTTATGGCAGCCTGAGCAGACTAATACAGACGCCAAAGCAGAGATCCAGGAAACTCAGAGAACACCAGGCAGGATAAATGGGAACAAAATCGAAAACTAAACTAGGCATGTTACAAACTGCCAGAATTCAAAGGTAAAGAAAAAGTCTTAAAAGAAGCTTGAGGGAAAATATACTGTACTTTTCGGAAATCATGCAAGTAAGGAGAGTGGAATTAAATCTTGAAAGTGTTGAGAGAGAAAAAAATATACCTCCAACCTAGAATTCTATATCCTGTGCAATTATCCTTTAAAAGGGAAAGGGAGGCCAGGCGTGGGGGCTCACACCTGCAATCCTAGCACTTTGGGAGGCCAAGGCGGGTGGATCACCTGAGGTCAGGAGTTAGAGACCAGCCTGGCCAACATGACGAAACCCTGTCTTTACTAAAAATACAAAAATTAGCTGGGCGTGGTGGCACATGCCTGTAGTCCCAGCTACTAGGGAGGCTGAGGCAGGAGAATCGCTTGAACCCAGGAGGCAGAGGTGGCAGTGAGCTGAGATCGTGTCACTGCACTCCAGCCTGGGTGACAGAGTGAGACTCTGTCTCAAAAAAAAAAAAAAAAGAAAGGAAATGAAGATCTCACGGAAACCTTGAGAAAGTTTTTTGCCTTGCAAGAAATGTTAAATGAGCTTCCTCAGAGAGAAAAAAATTGACATAGGTCAAAAAACTTGACTCTACATGATTAATGAAAGAGTATGAGGGAAGAAATAAATGAAAGTAATTACAAATTTTTATTCTTGTTCTTAATTGATCTGATAGCAGTTTGTTCAAAATAATAACAGGAACTAGATATATATGCTTGTTAGCATTGCGAAATGCTGTATATTAGCATTGGGAAACAAATGACAGCAAAGATAGAAGGAATGAGAGGGAAGAATTAGCAATATTTTGTTCTCATATAGTATTCACACTACCATGAAGTGGTATAGCATTATTTGAAAGTGGACTTGGATTAGTTGTAAATGTATGTTGCAAACTCTAGGGAAACCATTAAAAAAAAGGAAGAAAATGAAGTATAATTCCTATGCTAAGAAAGGAGGGAAAATAAAATTATATAAAATGTTTAATTAAAACTTCAAATGGCAAAAAAAGAGTAAAAGACAAAAATAGAAACAAAAGAAGCTGGACAATGAATGAAATACAGTAACAAATATAGATATTAATGCAAATATACTAATAATTACTTTAAACATTAATAATCTAAATACCAATTAAACGATGAGGATTGTTAGAGTGGACCATAACACAAAACCCAACTACATACTGTCCACAGAAACCCACTTTAAATTTAGAGATACATATAGATTAAAATTAAAGGTATGGAGAAAGATATGCCAGTATGCCATGCCAGCACTAAACAAAAGAAATCGGGAGTAACTATATCAATTTCAGATAGAGCAGACTCCTGAGTAAGGAAAATTATCTGAGATAAAGAAGGGCATTTCACAATGATAAAGCAGTCAATTCTTCAAGAATACATAATAATCCTATGCATGCCCCCACTAGCAAGGCATCAAAATATGTGAGGAGAAAATGGGTAGAACTGCAAGAAGTAATGGATGACTTCACTATTATAGTTGGAGAGGTCAACACCTCTCTATTATGAACTAACAAATGCAGCAGGCAAAAAACAAGGATATAGCAGAACTCAATATCACCATCAACGAACAGAATATAATTGACATCTGTAGACTGCTGCATCCAATAACAGCAGAATATACATTCTTCTTGAGATCATGTGAAATATTCACTACTATAAACCACATTCTGGGTCATAAAACACACCTTAACAAATTTGAAAGAATGGAAATTATACAATATATGATTTCAGAACTAAACTAGAAATCAATAAGTAAAAGACAGTCAAAAAATCCCCAAATACATGGAGATTAAAAAACACTAAAAAATGCATGAGTCCAACAAGAAATCGAAAGAAAAATTTAAAAACATTTTGATCTAAATAAAAAGGAATATACAACTTATCAAAATTTGTGGAATTCAGTGAAGGCAGTGCCTAGAGGCAACTTTATAGTATAGAATACACGCATTAGAAAAGAAAAAGATCTGAAATCAATCATCTAAGCTTCTACCTTGGGAAACCAGAAAAAGCAGAGTGAATTAAATCCAAAATACACAGAAAAAGAGATAGAAAATCAATAGAGAAAATCAATGAAACTAAAAGCTGATTCTTTGAAAAGATTAATAAAATGGATCAACCTGCAGCCAGGCTAACTTAAAAAAGAAAGGAAAAGACACAAATTACTAATATCAGAAATGAAAGAGGAGATGGATATCACTACAAATCCTCAAATCCTATGAACACCAAAAGGATGATAAAATATTATGAACAACTCTACCTATAGATTTGATAATCTAGATGAAGTGAACCAACTCCCTGAAAGATACAATCTGCCAGAACTCACACAGAAAGAAACAGACAGTCTGGATAGACCTAAAGATACTGAATCAGGCCAAGTGTGATGGCTCATGCCTGTAATCCTAGCACTTTGAGAGACTGAGGTGGGAGGACCATTTGAGCCCAGGAATTCAAGACCAGCCTGGGTAACATAGAGATACTCCATCTCTACAAATAATTTTTAAATATTAGCCAAACATTGTAGCTATAGTTCCAGCTACTCAGGAGGCTGAGATGGGAGGATTGATTGAGCCTGGGAGGTCAAGGCTGCAGTGAACCATGATTGCATTACTGCACTCCAGGCTGAGTGACAAAGTGACACTCTGTCTCAAAAAAAGAGAGAAGATACATGAATTAGTAATTAATAACTTCCTAATACCAATAATACCCTAGATGGATTCACTGGTGAATTCTATCCAACATTTAAGAAATAAATTATATCAATTCTCTATAATCTGTCTCAGAGTTCAAAAGCAGAATTCGAACTCATTCTGAGGTCAGCATTGCCTTGATACCAAGACTGGACCAAAACATTACAAGAAAAGAAAACTAGAGACCTATATGTCTCATGAATATAAATGCTAAATCCTCAATAAAATATTAGCTAATTGAATCCAATAATGTATAAAAATTATACATCAAAATAAGTGGGATATATCCCAGGTATGCAAGGCTGATTCAACATTTTAAAATCAATTACATAATTTATCACACCAATAGGTTAAAGAAGAAAAATAACATATCAATAGATGCAGAAAAAATTTTGACAAAATTCAATATGAATTCATGACAAAAATTCCAGCTAACATAGTACTTAATGGTGAGAAACTCAGGGCTTTCTCACTAAGATTAGGAACTAGGCAAGGAGGTCCCTTTTTACCACACCTTTTTATTATCATATTGGAAATCCTAGCTAATGCAATAAAACAAGAAAAAGATGTAAAAGATATACATATTTAAAACTATCTTTATTTGGAAATGATGTGATGTCTATGTAAAAAATCTGAAAAAAAATCAGAGAAAATACTCCTGGAACTAATAAGCAATTATAGCAAGGTTATAAGATATAAGGTTAATATACAAAAGTCAATTACTTTCATATATGCCAGCCATAAACAAATGAAATGTAAAATTAAAAATACAATGTTATTTACACTGGCACCCCAAAAATGAAATACTTAGGTACAACTCTAACAAAATACACACAAAAACCTTGTGAGAAACTACAAAACTATGATGAATAAAAGAACTAAATAAATAGGGGGACAGTGCATGTTGATGGATAGAAAGATTCAATATTGTCTAGATATCAGTTTCCCCCAACTTGATTTATAGATTCAGCACAATTCCAATGAAAATCTCAACTAGTTTTTTTGTGGATATTGACAAACTGATTATATGGAGAGGCAAAGGGCCTAGAATAACAAAATCAGAGGATTGAAACCACCTGACTTTAAGACTTCCTGAAAAGAATAGTAATCAAGGCAGTGTGGTATTGTTAAAAGAATAGACAAATAGGTAAATGGAACAAAAAGGAGTAGAGTAGAGAGCCCAGAAGTAGATGTAAATATAGTAAAGTAGCCTTTGGTGAAGGAACTAAGGAAATAACGATGGAAAAATATTTTCAACAAATGATGTTGGAACAACTGGACACCCATGTGCAAAAATGTGAATCTAGACACAGGATTTCCTTACACTTTTCACAAAAATTAGCTCAAAGTGAATCATATACCTAAATAAAAAACACAAAATTATGAAATACTTAGAAATAACATAGGAGAAACCTTAGGTGACCTTGTTATGGCTATGACTTTTTACATACAGTAATTTCTCCCTTACCTGAGGTTTCACTTTCTGTGGTATTAGTTACCCACAGTCAACAATGGTCTAAAAATATTAAACGGAAACATCCAGAAATAAACAACCCATAAGTTTTAAATTGTCTGCTGTTCTGAGTGGCATGATGAAATCTTGTGGTGACTTGCTTGGGACATTAATCATCCCTTGGGTTAGTGTATCCACACTGTGTACATTACCTGACCCTTATTTGTCAACATTGTCTGCTCCTGACATCCAACCATCGACATCATGGCTCAACAATCCAAGATCACCTGAAGCATATGATCCTCCTTCCGATGTACTGTCAGAAGGTCAGTGGTACCCTAATGCTGTGTCACAGTGCCTACCTCATTCACCTCACTTCATTTCATCACACAGGCATCGTATCACCTCACATCATCACAAGAAAAAGGAGTACAATAACATCCTTTGAAAGAGATAGATGACATTTTATAACTTTTATTACAATATATAGTTATAATTGTTCTCTTTTATTATTAATTACTAGTATTAACTCTTACTATACCTAATTTATAAATTAAACTTTTTCATAGATAAGTATTGAATAGGAAAAATATGTAGTAATATATGGGGTTCAGTACTACCTATGGTTTCAGCATCCACTAGGGGTCTTGGAATACATCCTCCACAGGGAAGGGTGAACTACTGTACTATACTAAAAGCATGATTCATGAAAGAAATAATTGACAAGATGGACTGCTCTAAAATTAAACATTTCTGCTCTATGAAGGGTACTGTGAAAGGCACTGTCCAGAGAATGAGAAGATAAGCCATAGACTAGGAGAAAATATTCGCAAAAGACATGCCTGATATAGGATCATTATCCAAAATATAGTAAGAACTGGTAAAACTCAGCAATAAGAAAACAAACACCCTGACTAAAAAATAGGTAAAAGACCTGAAGAGATATCTCACCAAAGAAGATATATAAATGGCAAGTAAACATATGCACAGATATTGTACATCATATGTCATCAGGAAAGTGCAAATTAAAACAATGGTGAGATACCAGCCTATCCCTATTAGAATGGTCAAACTTTAGAGCCCTGACAGCAACAACTGTGGTGAGGATGTGGAGCAACACTCGCTGTTGGTGGGAATACAAAATGGGACAGTCACTTCGGAAGAAATTGTGTCAGTTTCTTACAAATCTAAACATACTCTTATATAATCCAGCAATCAGATTCTTGGGTATTTACTCAAAGGAGCAGAAAAATTATGTCCACATAAAAACCTGCATATGTATGTTGATAGATTTATTCATAATTGTCAAACGTGGCAGCAGCCAACCTATCCTTCAGTAGATGAATGGATAAACTGTGATACATCCATACAACTGAATATTGTTCAATTCAATCTAAAAAGTATATATATTGTATGACTCCAACTATATAATATTCTGGAAAAGGCAAATATATGGAGACAATAAAAAGATCAGTGGTTTCCAAAGAGTGGGAGGAAAGAAGGGATCAACAGGCATAGCACAAAGGATTTTTAGGACAATGAAACTATCCTACGTGATACTATAAAGGTACATACACGGCATTATACATCTGTCAAAACCTATAGAATGTATAACAACACTGAGAGTGAACCCTAATGTAAACTATGGATGGTTATGGTGGGTCATAACGGTGTGTGATGTGGGTTTATGGATTGTAACAATTTACTACTCTGGTGTGGGATGTTGATGGTGAGGAAGGCTCTGTGTGTGTATATGTTGGGGCAAGGGTATAATGGGACCTCTGTACTTTCTGCTGTTTTGCTGAACCTAAAACAGCCCTATGAAACAAAATACACTAAAGTAAAAATAAAATAAAATAGGTACAGTACTTGAATAGACATATCCCCAAAGAAGGTATACAAATAGCCAATAAGCACATAAAAAGATTCTCAACATCATTAATTATTAGGGGAATGTAAAGCAAAATCATAAGATACTACTTCACACTCATTAGGATGGCAATTACTAAAAAACAAAACAAAACAAAACAAAAAAGCAGAAAATCAGAAGCATTGGTGAGCATGTGGAGAAACTGGAACTCTTGTACATTGCTGATGGGAACATAAAATGGTGCAGCCACTGTGGAAAATGGTATGGTGTTTCCTCAAAAAATTAAACACAGAATTACTGTGTGATTCAGCACTTTCACTTCTAGGTATAAAACCAAAAAAATTGAGAGCAGGAGATTGAACAGATATTGTACATCCATGTTCATAGCAGCATTATTCACAATAGCCAAGATGTGGAAGCAACCCAAGTGCCCATGAACAGATGACTGGATAAACAAGATATGACACATACACAAAATGGAATATTGTTCATCCTTAAAAAGGAAGAACATTCTGGCACATGCTATGACAGGAATGAACTTTAAAAGCATTATGCTGAGTGAAATATAAATATTTCTCTGAACAAATATTGTATAATCCCACTTGTATGAGGTACCTACAGTAGTAAGACTCATAGAAACACAAAGTAGATTGGTGACTGGGAGGGGCTGGAGGAAGATGGAAATGGGGAGTTAGTGTTTAATAGATACAAAGTTTTAGTTTGGGAAGACAAGAACTGTTCTGCAGTTGGAAGGATATTGGAGACGGTTGCCCAACAATGTGAAAGTACTTAAAGCTACAGAATTGTATACGTACAAATTATTAAAATGGTACATTTTATGTTATGTATATTTTACCGCAATAAAAAAGTAAGCATTTTTGTCCAGAGATATAAGGGATACAAGAAAAATATAAAATCAGACACACATACATATATATACACAATATATGAAGCCAAGGCTTAAAGAAAGCTAGAAATGTTTATTTACAAACTGAAGATATAATAACACTATAAAATTTTGTAGATAAACCAAGAAAAAAAAAAGATGAATAAGTGATGTCTGTGTTCCAGGAATAAAAGAGAGAACACTGTAAATATCAGCTCTCTTTTTAATTTTTATGTGTTAATTTTTGTATTTAATGAAATTGCATTCAAAATCCCAAAAAAAGTGAACTAAACATTCACCTAGAAAGAAAAAAAAATTAGAAAAATAATAGTCCAGAAAATGTCAAAAAAAAAAAAAGAAAGAAAGAGAGAGGAGTGAGTGTTGATTGGCTCATCCTACCAATTCAAAGTACTTTAAAAAATTACAGTAATGAAAGTATTGTGGTTCTGATGCATGAAGTTATAGTTGGAAGAATGAAATATAAATGTGGGAAATGTCTACATGGTAAAACACTCTTAATGTACAATTAAGTTTGTTTAAAAATATTTATATATTGGGTGCAGTGACTCATGCCTGTAATCCCAGCACTTTGGGAAACCGAGGGGGGTGGATCACCTGGGGTCAAGAGACTGAAACCAGCCTGATCAACATGGTGAAACCCTGTTTCTACTAAAATACAAAAAATTAGCTGGGTGTGGTGGCACATGCCTGTAATCCCAGCTACTCAGGAGGCTGAGGCAGGAGAATCGCTTGAACCTGGGAGGCGGAGGTTGCAGTGGGATGAGATCACGCCATTGCACTCCAGCCTGGGTAACAAGAGTAAAACTTCGTCTTAAATAAAAATTTATGTGTAAAAGAATGAAAGAAAACATAAAAAGTATCAATAGTATTATCTGCAGTTTGTGAATTGCCCATAATTTTTATGTTCTTCTGTTTGTCTGTATTTTAGAAGTTTTCACCAATGATCAGTATAAATTTTACAATCAAGAAAAGATGCCATTTTCAAAACAGAAAAGAAAACACTACTGCCAGCCCCAGAGTCTGCTTGTCTGGACGGCCTGACCACTTGCCTTGCCTGTAGTCCTATCCCCTGAAACAGCTTTGTGGTCTTTTCTGTATATGCCTGCTCCCACATTTAACTTGATGTGTGGGCAGAAACAGAACAAAATGCTGATCTTGAGGAAATGCTGAGAGATACTATCAGGACGAAATTAAGAAGTAATTTTAAATAAAGATTGGAGGATTTGTCAACAAATTGGACAAAATCCAGAGAGGAACCAAGGAATGACTGAAGACCTGAGGCTGCAGACTGGATACGAGAGTAGAGATGAAAAGAAAATGTGTTTAACTTGGCTGGACTCTAAGTGGAGACTTAAAAACAGTATTGGAGCCCAATCAAACCACCATTAACAACTGCCAGGCAGATCCCCGTCCTGAGTGACCCTGAAAGGTCAAAACAAACTCTTAAAATTTCCAGTGCTTTTTAGTTCAACCTGAGGTTAAAGACCGTATCTTCCCCACAGTACAGATTGCTTTTGCATGTACGCCAAGGGCTTGTCTTCATTGCACATTAAAGATGCAAATATAGCATAAAGAATAGAAGTCTTTGAGGGCCTCTCCAGAGGTTCCATGTGACAGAAGATGTCGACATAGCCAGACTGGACCAGATTTTTTTTCCAACTTTGCACAGCACAAATGCCCTAATTAAATGGTTTATTTTTCCTGTGGCTCACTTTACCTGCTTGTTTTGTATTTATTTGGGGATACAGACACTCAGAAAGAATGATGACAGAAAAAAAAAAAGAGAAACAGCATTACACAGAAAAAATGAGGCCAAGAGAGTTCCTGAGAGAGACTCAGGGCGGCACCCAGAGGGAGAGAATGGCTGATAACCAGCCAGAAACTCGGAAACTAGATTGAGAGAAAAGCGGGAGCAGAGAGAAAGGTACAGGCAGCCAGAAAGAAAGGAGGAACGACGAGAAGACCCCGTGATCTGTCCTGGGACGGGAGCAATAGGGAATCTTGACTCATTTGTACTTGTCAGACTATTTAAAGGAGAACAGAGCTCTGTGGCAAGGCAGCACTGTTTATTTTTAAGATGCCAGTGTATTTTGGTAACAGAAAGGAAAAGAGAGCAAAAGGAAAGTGAGAATGAAGCTAGGGAGCCCTGCATTGACTCTTGAGAGGTTCTCAAAGAAAGGCTGTGGCATCCCCTGCATTGGAGTAGCTCCGTTAGTCTGACTCTGGCCTCCCAGGCGTGTTGGGCTCTGCCCAAAGAGGAGGGGCAGGGTTCCTGAGTCTTGCTCTCTCTTATTCCCATGGATGATGCTTTACAGTGGGGAAAGAGATTGTCAGGGATTGTCAGTTCGATTTTGTCAGTTCTTGCTCTGGCTGCTTCATGCTGAGGCACTTAAGCTTTGTCAGAAAGGCACAGACAGAGGAGCCTTTGTAAATTTAGATGAAATCTCTTTTTCCACCTGGTCTCATACTCAAAGATGCTATAAGACTCCATATCTGATGGGCTGAGAATCTGGACTTCTCTGGCATTCCACAGACATGCATTCATGGTCTGTGTTCCTGCTTCATTCTTGTCTTGCTTGGTCAGGGACATGCCGCTAAAGTCATACAATATAATAAATATTTTCACTCTCTTGCCTTTACTTGGTTGGATTACAATACAAAAATCTCTTGAGGAAGAAGGTTAAACATTTCCAACCTCACCTTGGTTAATTTTTCACTTATAGAAATATTTTAACACCATTGGAATTAATGTCTTGTCAAAGTGACGGAGACACATGGTACAAGACAACAACATATCACAGAAAAATACAGATCTATGATATTGACTCTAAGCATGATATATCTATCCTCTTTATTAGAGATGCCCACATATGAAGATCAGTTGAGATATTTGCTTGCTCTTGGAAGTAAATTTTTGTGGATTTAAATATACATTCTTTTGAAATATGATGCATTTATGCATAAATTTGCAGTTAAATAAATATACCTGTACTGGAGATGTACTCTCAGTGATAGAAGTGAAAGATCTAAAACATTTGGGTACCAATCTTGTAGACTGTGGTATATGACAAGAGTTCTTTGAGCATTGCACTTAAGAAGAAAGTCAGAGTGGGGCAAGGCTGGACAAAACATGTCTGAACATCAGAATCATCTTTGTAACACTGAAAAAAATACATAGTTTTGGACTTCACCCCGGAATCATTGTATTTGAATTCCATAATGAGACCTAGAAGTCTATATTTTAAAAAATATTTTGTTCTGCATTCACTCGCATGAACAATTGGGCTGGAGAACCTGTTGTTTTCCTGCCTCTAGTAGCTGAAGATGTTCTAAAGTATGATTATTTAAACAGAGCTAATTGTGTCTTTTAGTGGCAACTAAATGGATTTATTACATATGGACTTCAGTCATTTTTTCCCAACACTGATTACCATTTCTATCTGATAACTCTAGAATTACACAATCAGTTGTATAGCAGGTACACTTTAGAAGTTTACTTTAGCAAAGATATCACATTGATTCTGTTGGTGTTTTTCACCATGTCAGCTTTATTAGGGTGAGTTAATATGAAAATATACCTCTTTTTGAAGGTGAATATTATTTCAAACATTTGTAAGACATGGTATTTCAGAAACTCTCTTGAGGTCACAAGACATTTAAGTTTCATGGCGTTGTTTTTGCATAAAAACATAGTTGCTAACTCTTCCTTAATACATTTATTTTAGGATACTCTTATGTATTTTGAGATAGAACAGGAATATAGAAGAAAGGAGGGGGAAAGTGGAGGAGAGGTGGGGGAGGTTGTGGGAATTCCAAATAATGCTCCCAGTCAGTGGGTCTCACTGTGGGTTTGTGCTCAGACTGCAGGTTGGAAAGCAGAGGAAACACAGCCATTGACTCATTGTCACCAGCTCTGAGTAAGTCTTTTGACCTTTCGATGTCTTAGCGAATGAATCCAAAAGGAAAGATGCAGAGGAGAAAAAGTAACTCGGTCAAACTGGCCATGAGGTCTCCTAGGGAAATACAGGATGATAATGGGATTGAGAGTTCCTGTGACCTTCTGTGGCTTCTTTAGTCTGGGAAGTCATTATCATCCCAGCAGGCAACCCTGTCATTTTTGCCTTGTGGTAACAAGGAAAAAGACTTTGATGTGTAAATGTGGGATCACTGTGTGAGCTAAAAAAAGAATAGTCATCTCATCCCCTACCCACCAGCTCCAGGTTTTTCCAGAACAAATGGCAGAGAGGTTTCCATATGGTCAGCTTTTTAAAAAAATCAACTTTATTTTACCCATTTTAAGCTCCTAGCTTGAAGAATTTCAACCAATGCATACACCTGTATAACTGCTGACACAATTAAAATACAGAATATATTCTTTACCCCCAAAAGTTTCTTTGAGTCACTTCCCAGGAAATCTCCCTCCATTCCCAGACCCAGTCAACCACTAATCTTTTATCACTGTAGACTCGATTTGTCTCTTCTAGAGTTTTGTATACATACAGCCACACAATATCTATTGTTTTATGTCTAGTTTTCTTTAACTCAGCATACTGTTTCTGAAATTTATGTATGTAGTTGCATATATCAATAGTTTGTATCTTTTTATGACTGAATAGTATTCCACTGTATGATTGTGTGACCATTTGTTTATCCATTCACTTGCCAATGGACATTTGAGTTATTTCTAGTTGAGAAAATTTATTCTTATGAATAAAGCCATTACAAAAACTTATGTACCAATCTTTGTGTGGGCATACATTTTTATATCTCTTGAGTAAATATCTCAGAAGGAAACTGCTGATATTTGTGTTAGGTATTTGGTCAACTTTAGAAGACTGCTAAATAGTTTTTTCTAAGTGGCAGCACCATTTCATATTTTTGCTAGTAATGTATGAGGATTGCAATATCTCCCTGTCTGCTCCAACACTTGCTATTATCTTTCTTTTTAACTTTACCCATCCTTAGGTATGTGTAATGGTATCTCATTGTGGTTTTACTTTGCATTTCCCTAATGACAAAGGAAGTTTAGCACTTTTTCAAGTGCTTATCAGCCATTTGATTACCCATGGTGTCAGTTTTAGAAACAGAACCATTTTATCAACAAGGGAAGAAATTGTCTGCTGCGTGCTGTCTGTGGCTCTCTACCTGCTGGCAGAGGACGAAGAGGCTCCACCACTCCACTGACTGGTGCTGAGAATGACCTAAGCCTTATCCCAAGGAAACAGTCCATATGCTGCCACAATTTCCTTCCATGAGGGATGACAGCAAACCCTCACCTCTGCTACAATCTTTCCTTACAATTTCACCTTTCCTTCAAGGTCACTTGTGGCCTTTTAAGCAACCCTCGCCTCTTTTTTTTTCTCCTTCAAGCTTCCCTTAGTATTTTACCTAGATTCTCTGGTATTCCAGAGACATGCATTCATGGCCTGTGTTCTTGCATTTCCCTAATGACTAAGGGAGTTTAGCACTTTTTCACATTTGATTACCCATGGTGTCAGTTTTAGAAACAATTTTTTTATTAATAAGGGAAGAAATTGTCTACTTTGTGCTGTCTGTGGCCTTCTACCTGTCGGCAGAGGAAGAAGAGGATTCACTTGTTAAAACATCTGCTTTTGTAAAAGCAACTCCCCAAGATCTGCTCTGGTTGATACATTCACCACAGTCTCCATCTCTGAGATGGTTCTTCCTCTGATGACACTCCTCACAGCCTCCAGTTGTGGCTGTGGTGAAGTGCCACCCACATTCTCTGCTTTAGATGGACACATTCAGTTCCCCAGCTGGTGGAGACGTCACCTGCTGACTACTCACAATTTAGTCTCTACTCTGGAATTGCCATCGGGTGAAAGAAGCGACTTTGTCCTAGGATGTGCCACCTCTTTGAGGGTTGCTGCATGCAATATAGAGAATGAAAGGTTCGTACAGAGATAAAACATTTCAGCCTTCTTTCCACACTTCAGACATCTTTGAAGAGGTTTATGAGCTTCAGATTTCCTGTGGAATGAATTGAGGCCAATGTTGCAAAGGCATTGGAGTTCACCTTATCCCTCAGCCTAGTCCTGTTTCCATTTGCCTACAAATCTCTGTCTCACAGAGGGTTTTTCTGGGTGTGAAAATTTCCAGGGACAGCAATAAGAAATTACTGCAAACTGGGTGGCATAAGAAAACAGAAACATATTCGCTCATAAATGCAAAAGGCTAGAAGTCTGGAGTCAAGGTATTGTCAGGGTCCATTTCTTCAGAGACTCTGAGGCAAGAATCCCTTGCTGACGTCTTTTCTAACTTCTGATGTTTGTCAACATGTATTGGCCTTCCTTGCTTGGCTTGTAGAAACATCACTCCAATCTCTGCTGCTGTCTTCACATCATCTTCTTCTCTGTGTGTTTCTTAAAAGGTCACTTGTTGATGAATTTTGGGCCCACATAGGTAATCCAGGATGATCTCATCTCAAGACTCTTAAATTAATGACCTTGACAAGACCCTTTTTGTAAGTAAGGCCATACTCACAAGTTCTAGGCAGACATATCTGTTGTTGTTTTTGCTAGTACAGTTGTCGGCAGGGTCCTAGGGAGTGTATTTCGAAATGGAGCTTGGGAGCTGGATCAAACCACCAGCTGGCTGGCAACAGAGACCCTATCACTAGGGGTAAATGGAGTACTGAATGCCTCTGGGGTGCAGTGGGGAGAGGCAATTGTTTAAACTGTCAGTGGAGTGAATTGGGATGGGAAAGAAATACACTGACAGGAACCTCAGAAGTTCAAGTAAACTAGTAGCTATAAGGACTATGGGGCCCGGTGGATATTATCTTGGGAAAAGACAGTGAAAGCCTGGGAGTGATTAATCACCAATTTAAAGTAAAATGTGAAAACCATAGGGCCTCACCTCACTGGCAGCATATTAAAGACTCATCTTCTGCAGATAGAGGGCAGAAAAAGCCCAGAATCAGTTTCAGGACTTAGTTAAAAGAGTAGCAGACCTCCAAAGGAGACTGGCTTCTTAACCTTAGCAAGTCAGCTATGTTCAGGGTAGAGCCCTTATAAGGAAGGAATGGGACCCTAGAATTCAGGATGGCATGTTCAAGTTGATGCATTCAAAGTTCCTTCAGAGTCCCCTGATACTCTGGGCCTGCAGAAATGGCCGTTCCTCCTGTAAAAGTCTGGACTTCCCCTGTTACTTGAGGTCATGCCTAAAATACCATGCTTCCTTTTTTAGAGTCTGTCCCCTGCCCCTACCTCCCTTCCTGCCACCAGATCAATCACTGGGCTCACATCACAATGTGGGAAATGCTGGATCTGCTAAAGGAGGAAGGGGTTAGAGCCCTAGAGGGCTGCAGTCTGGTCCACAGGTCCTGGCAGGAGGCTGGAGGGCATGTGTGAGCTGGATCTGAGGGTGTTGGCTTAAAGGAGTATAGCATAAATCTGGGCAAGATGTGAGTTTCTTAATATGGATGCCTTCTCCTGTGACATAAGAACTCTGCCCTGGCAGGACCCTAGGAGGCAGTCCTAACACATTACTGCGATGGCTTCTGAGGCTTGGAGAAAGCAATGGTCCACACCAAATGAAGTAGATATGCCACAATCCTTTTGTTATACACATGTGCAAAAGCCTGAAAAATCTCAGAGACATGAATGTGCTAGAATGGGGCCAGAAAACCCAGCCATCTACTATTCTTCAGGAGGACATGGAAACCATCATTTTCCAAAACAATGAGGAATGTGCTGGTGAGATTGGCACAGCATCATTAAGAAGCACCAGTAGGAGCTGCTATTTCAGAACTGCTAGCAACAGGAATGACAGGACCTTGAAATAATAAAAGATATTGGTAAAGTTTGACGCTTAAAAGCAAGTGGCTGCTTGAGCATCCTCATGACATGGAAGCTGGCTTCCCACAGAGAAGACAATTCAAGGAGGCAGTGAGAGCACGCCAAGCACAAGCTACCCTGTTAGTGACCTATCCTTGGCTGCACTTCCACAACAGCCTATTTGTTAGAAGCGAGTCCCAAGTCCGGTCCACATGCAAAGGGAGGAAAAATTGGCACCAGCTTTTGAAAGGAGGCATATCAAAGAATTCACAAACTCATTTTAAAACAGCCTAAGGGAAATTCCTAAAGGAAATTTGTGCTTCTTATCAGTGCAACACAAGGATCTGTGGGTTTCTAAGTTGCGGTTCTCAAGCAGGAACATATTCACCAGGGGACATTGAACGTTAAGCTTTAGCTGTTGTTCAATCACTGTGGACCCCTACGTTAAGAGACCAGCAGGCAAAGGAAGGACTTGGTATCCTGGCTGGGGGATGTCAGCCCAATTATTAGGTGAGGAAAGAGCTACTGTTACCTAATAGAGGTAGACATGAGCACATCTGGCACCAACACAACCCATTGGGGACATTTCTTGATATCCTCCTGCCCATTTTTTCAGTGAACATGTATAGCAATCATGGCCAGGGAGTCTGGGAAATATCTAGGTAAGCCACCTAGACTAGAAAAGGTGCTAGCCATGAGCAAAGGGAATCTAGAACAGACACAGAGGAGGAAGATAATGGGCTTGCAGCCAGGTAGTAGTTCATTCATCCCACTAATCTTTCCCATTGATCTTTCTTACGCAATTTTCCCAAGGAAAGAGGTCATCAAGGATTCTGGAGGGGCTTTATCCAGTTGGGGTAAACTTGGCATCTGAAGAAAATGCATCCAGGTTGCCCAGGGGTGGGCCATGTTGGATGCTGGGGCTCATCCTCAGACACATACTCTCTCCAGGATGGAGGCACTTCTTCCTCCAGCTGCTGGATGTTACGGTTCATGGCTGAGTCCTTCTCCAGAGAAGGCCCTTGGTTGAGAGAACAGGCTCATCCAAGGCTATTAATTCCCTCCCTTGAGACAGCTACTTTCAACTGATTGGATGTGAAGGTACAAACTCCAGCCCCCTTACTTCAATTTGGGACATTTATGAAGCATCATCTCAGCTCCAGAGCCCTCTGTGGAACCATCTGAGGCCTTGTTGCAATTCCACTGCAGTTCACCTTCCTCTGCTCCGTCCTTCTGTTCTCACTGCCTTACAGCTGCTACTCTTGAGTGTCTTCCCCCAGTAAATACCCTGCTCATTAATACTGACCTTTGGAACCTATTTCTCAGGGAGTGCATCAATGACACCACTGCTTATTGTGCAAGCTTGTCAATCTAAGCTCTTTTTACATATGTCATCTCTCTAATTCTCAATAATTCTATGACGTCTCTACTATTCATATCCACATTGTACAGAAGAGAAATCAGACATCATTTACTGTAGTTCACAGAAATAGTAAACAGCAGTTAGCTTTCAAAGCAGATCTGACTCTAGAACCTGGAGTCTTAACAGCTACCTTTGAATTTTCTAATTTTTTGATACTGAGAGTGTCATATTTATTTGGCATAAATATTTTTTCATGTTCTTGGATGCTCTCCTAAGTGATAGTATAGATGTAGCAGATGTACAGGTTAGCTTTGCTGCAGTAACAAACAACCCCAAAGTCTCAGTGGCCGATAAAACAAATACAGTCAGACCTTAGTTTCCATTAATCCTGCCCATGTATTCAACCAGCCACAGATTGAAAATATTCAGGGAACAAAAATGGATGGTTTTATCTGTACTGAACATGTACAGACATTTTTCTTGTCACTATTCCCTAAATAATACAGTATAACAACTATTTATTTACATAGTATTTATATTGCATTAGGTATTATAAGTAATCTAGAAATGATTTAAAGTACACAGCAGTACACAGGTTATATACAAATACTATACCATATGGTAGATATGAGCACATTTGGGACCAATGTAACCCAATGGGGGCATTTCTTGATATAGATACATTTCTTGGTGTAGTATGTGTTTATAATCTATGTAGGCCTGTATACTTTAAATTATTTCATGTATATATGGACTTGAACATCCATAGATTTGGGTATCCATCGGGGGTCTCTGAACCAGTCCCCCACAGACACCAAGGAACAGCAGTACTGATTTCTTGCTCACATCACCTGTCAGCTGCTCTCAGTGGACTGCTGTGGCTTTCCTCTACATGTCTTTACTTTCTAGGAGCAATGCTAAAGACTCAGCCCCTATTTGGAGTATATCCTTTTTATGTTAGAGGGAAAGGGCAAAAGAGCTGATGGAAACTTGGGATGGGATGTGTTATATCTGCTCACACAAGCATGTTACTCTGCAGGCCCAGAAACGGTGGTGATATATGATCCTCTTACAGAGAAAGTGGAAGTGAACTATTATGAACAGTACTGCAACTGACTGCAGCAGATATCCATGTCAGGGCTGTAGCAACTTAACAATTCATTTTAACCAGTTAAACTGGTTCGATTCTTAAATTATTTCACAACACATCTTGGGTGCTGGGCAATGTTTATGTGCTGAGGTTACCATAATTGTTACGCAGCTCAGGAACCCATGATCAAGCAGGTGGCAATTTTCTTTGGCCACTTTTCATGGATGTGGTACACCTCAGGGACTCTCTTCCCCCTTAACTGGGACTCAGAGGAATGGTAGTGAGCCACCTGCTGACAAAGGCTTATCTAAAAGGGAGCTTGAAAGAGGCAGGGGAAGCCTCGTTGGCCTCATCCCTTTTGAAAGAAAGCAACACGTTTCAACTTTCTGTTGCCTGGAAAGTAGCATTATGCAGAAGAGATAATGCTGTCGGTTTAATCCAAGTGCAGAGAAGGAGTTGCAGGGGTATCCCTCAAGTCAAAACCAAGCAGAGGCTCTGGGTGGAGAGGGGACACAGTGAATGGCGATGCTGTGGAGCTCTACTGGACAAGCCACTGTGATTTTGCAGTAACTCTTGTCCTCCAGGTCGGGGATCCTTTTTGTGATCACAAGAAAGATTTCCTTCCCCTGTGTTTAGGAGGTGTAAGTGAAGGCAAGATGCCTGGATTTGCCATCACAGAGGAACACAAAGAATGATTACCAGTAAAGTTTTTCTTTTCACAAGAGAGACTTTTGGTCTTCTATTTTTGATATGAAAATAGTAATTCAAAAATGCCCTTTCCTTTGCTGTGCTTTCTGTCAAATTTGGTACCACCCTGACCTGATGAACTTAACTTGGCAGGCTGTCAAACTAAATACATCTTGGCCAAGTGCCTGATAGTAATGGAGACTAACATGTGGTGGGAAAGCATCTTACGGATGTTTCGTGGAAACAAGCTCCTAAGGAAGCTGCAAAAACCATCCCTTTTTCTTTGCTCCTTAAATTGAAATAGATTAAATCCATCAGCTTTCTTTTGTTGCGTTTGGTGGAAATTTAAATTCTAAATGGTTTGCTTTGACTAGCAATATTTTAAGGAGTTAAAAAAAATAGTTTGTATCTTTTAAGGGGAAGTTCCTATATTATAAGAAAGTTCCTAAAGATAGGTTTAAAAATATATGTATATATATTTATAAATGTATATATATAAGATATATGTAAACATCATTTTTTCATGCTATCCACTCTTCAACTGGCTTCACCAATATTTTTTTGCTACCCTTCATCAGTGTCCATATAACTGGCTTCATATTTATTTAATTGGGTGTATAAGATATCTGGGTGCTACTGGATGAAATAAGTAATTTAAATATTCTGTTAGTATACTTAACCCACCCACTTTACCATAACTACTGCAGGGATCTGGAATAAAGTTAGTGACATTGGCAAATTCTCTGTTCATTGACTTATGTTAGTCCTATTGGTCTACAGAAATGATTTCTATATACACACCCATATTCATTTGCCCTGATGCATATACTTTGTTTCAAACAGATTTTCCTCACCTGGAAGATACACATTTGTGATTATTTACAGAAATGTCAGCATTTAGGCTCCAGAAAAGACAATGGTGTAGGGTCAGCAGCGTCAGGATGGCCCATGCTAGCTGGCACCTTTTTCTCTCCATAGATAATCAATGTCTGTCTTTTTTAAAAAGATGATTGTATATATTGTACTATAATAAATGTATTATATTTTTAATATCAATGTCTATTTTATAACCTGTGTGAGCTGGCTATAAATGCCTTTATTTTGAAATTAATTAATTAAAGTCAAGGAAATACTTTCAGAAACCTGTCATAGAGGCCAAAATGTCTTAGCCTTTTGACTTAAAATACAGATAATTAGAAGTCAAAATTAATTTTAAAGAAACATACTTTTTCTAGACCAGGCATGGTGACTTATACCAGTACTTCCAGCACTTTGGAAGGCCAAGGTGGGCAGACCACTTGTGGTCAGGAGTTCGAGACCAGCCTGGTCAACATGATGAAACCTCGTCTCTACTAAAAATACAAAACTTAGCCAGACATGGTGGCACGTGTTTATAATCTCAGCTACTCAGGAGGCTGAGGCAGGAGAATTGCTTGAACTTGGAAGGTGGAGGCTGCAGTGAGCTGAGATCACGCCCCTGCACTCCCCCCTGGGCGATAAGCAAGACTCTGTCACAAAAAACAAACAAACAAACAAACCACACTTTTTCTGAAGACTCTTCTTTAAAAGGTAATGGTCAAAGGAAACAAATATGCAAGGTTTTGTGAACTTTAACTGGCAAGGGAATATTTTACTCTACTACACAGGCTCCTGTTTTCACTCTTCTGCTGGTACTGAGACACCAGCTTCACTCAAGTTAGGAGGAGGCCAGCACCCAGCCCCATGGAGCCACATGGAGCCTTGATGCATGCTCCATGATGTGCCCCTGGAGAGTGGTTATGATGTATGATTCGTATTCATAATGACTTGGTTGCTCAGAGAGGCCTTCCTACGAGGTCATCAGACATTTGCTGATGAAAAAATCACTTAAGTCGATATTTGCATGCAACGTTCATAGGAAAAGAAGTTCAACTCTAGGTGGTGATGCATCTCAGTAAATGGTAATTTTGTGGCTTCTGAAGAAATCTTTTAAGGAAAAATAAATAGAAGTCAGAGTGAAACATACCACAATGGTCTTGTTTTCTAGGGTGTCACATAACATTTTTTCTGAAATATTTCAAACTTCTTGGTGCTTAAATAATATGTTATAGTTTTTGGTTCTAATTCAGAAGTTCAGCATACTCCTACTTTTTACCCCAGCCTAGAGGTATAAAATTAATTCATTGTTTTCATTCCCCATTCATCATTTATTCATTCAAAAAAATTTGTTGATTTTCTACTATTTATCAGGCAGTGGAGATACAGTAATAAATCATTAAGACTTAAGAATTACATAAATAAAACAATATTCAGTTGCAAGAAGTGACAGTGAGGAAGTAAACAGTAATGTCAGAGGTTAAGTAAGAGGTGCTGGTGATTGGAGTAACGAAGGGCCATGTCATAGTGTCATACGGTGGCACAGGATGCCAAGCTAAAGCATGAGAAGGAGTCAGCCATGCAGAGAGCTGGTGGGAAAGCATCCTGGAAGGAGAGAACCATGGCAGAAAGGCTCTGAAAAGGCAAAGAGCTGGGCATGTTCTGGCAACAGAATGGAGCCAACGTGGCTGGAGTTTCAAGAGTGAGATGAGATTGATAAGATGCTTAGATTCTCTTCCAAGTGAAAACCTTACAGAGTTTGGGTAGGAACATGATGTGATCTGATTTAAATCAGAATCATCACAACATTTAAAGACAGCAGCCACTGGCTTTGTCTACACTACTGGAATCATTGGTCTTCAACTTCCTACAATTTTCTCTTTTGTATCAGATATTTACAAATGTCTGATTCCTTCTATGTGCTCCTAAGTTTCTAGTTCTTGGAGTCTGCTCTCCTCTAGCCTGTCATTTGCAACACACCCAGAAGCTCCCTGATCATATTTTGGTTTCATCCTTTCTGATTCAAGATGTTCTTGCCATTGCCTGGAAGAAGCTATTACCCTGTTACTTTTATCATGATATCACCTCTTCAACTGGCTTCACCATTGTTTTTTTGCTACCCTCCCTCAGTTTCCATAAGCAAGGTAAAGAACATACACTCCTTCCCCTTGTATCCAAGTGTATGGGGTGTGGGGACAGTTAGGGCTGGCTGGTGTGAGGACAGGTAGTTACAGAAGCAACTTTTCCCAGAACATAGGAGAGGTCCAATCCAAAAGCACCCATGTGCATTCTTGCAATTCTAAGACTGCTGTTAAGGATATTCTCAATCTAAGCTTTCAATTTCCAAAAAAAAAAAAAAAAACCAAAACCAAAAACAAAAAAACTTATATTTGCGAAGCAGCTTATGTGTTTATGGTCCTAGAATAGAATGGGGTAGGGAATTTCGGGTGGTGCCAATAGATGTGCTTACTGTTGTGACATGGGGTGAAGGCTTTCAGTGATGGTGACATCATGGGTTCCCTACAGGAGGATGGAAGCCCCAGGGAAATTCATCGGTTGTATGGGATTGAAGTCCTGGGAGCTCACTGCATTTTATGGGAAAGCAATCCTATGGCTCACCATTGCTGTCATCAGAGGGACTTTGTCTTTAGTTTCCCCACACACAACATGGATTGAAGTCAGGGAAGTTTGGGTTTGGCTACACTGTGACTGCCTGCTAGGCAGTCTTTTCCACCCTTTTAAGGGAGGACATAGTGGCTCACTCTAGACTTGAACAAACAGAATCAAAAGGGAATATTTTGATTAGAGTTGCCTTAGGAAAAATTATTATAGGGAATTCGTGGAAAAACATTGCTTTCCAATTTCAGAACGACTTGAAATATCTGGTAGGCTAAATATAGAACACTATTCACAGCCTTGCAGGTCCTGAGGTCTGGCTAAATGTGCGCTCTGGGGTGAGTTCTGTCTTCCTCCCTCCCCTACTCCCTGTTTCTCTCTTCCCCCTTTTTCTGTCTCTGTGTCTCTCACTCTTTCTCATTTTCTTTATCTCTGTTTCCTAGCTAGCTGGGGATGCTTATCCATGAATGATTATTAAGCAAGAATCTTAATTATTGTCCCAATACAAGCTGTTACTTAGTTTGAAAAACAGTAAATGATGTTCATGAAACTTCCCTCTGAAAAATAATAGCTGAAACAAGAGAGGGAATGTGTCACAAACTAAAAGAGTTCACAAATGCATATTTCAGAAAATGTTTTATAAACTGTATAATAATCTAAGGAACACTGTAATCACCCAACACTCCAGGAATGAGCTACAGAGGAGGTAATTCAAAGGATTTTTCATGTTGGACTGAAAGATCCTGCTCTTTGTGACCCCTAAAGGATATCTATGTCAATAGAAGGAAGGGAATTGAGATTGGTGTGAATTAACTTCTCAACTGGAAGGGGTGTGAGGCCTGAAATTCCCTTCTAAGTAGAATCATCAAAGTATATTATTTGATGATTTAACTTGACTTTCTCTCCCATTCATCTTCTTTCTTTTTTTCCTTCCTTCCTTCCTTTTCTTTCTTGCTTCCTTTTTCTTTCTTTCTTTCTTTCTTTCTTTCTTTCTTTCTTTCTTTCTCTCTTTCTTTCTTTTTCTTTTCTTTCTTTCTTTCCTTCTTTCTCTTTCTTTCTTCCCTCCCTCCCTCCCTCCCTCCTTCCTTTCTTCCTTCCTTCTTCCCCTTCCTCCTCCCTTCCTCCTTTCCTCCTTTCCTCCCTTCCTTCCTCTCCCTTTTCCTAAGGGAATTAAAAACAATAAAAATTCGAAGAAAAAAGTGTAGAAACATATAATCATTCAATCATTCTCTTTTCTCTTCCTTCTCTCATTTTGTGTGAATGTACACAGTTAAATACTATCATCTGCAGTTGTTATGTTCTATAACGTCACTGCAAACACTGAATTAGCAAATATTGAGCTAATTCTGTATTTCCTGGGAGAAATACAGAGTTAGGGCTTGTAAACCTCTGGTCACAACATTTCACCAACAGATCAATCCATAACTTTATTTTAAGTATGTTTCTGTTTAACGTCATTTCATCTAACATATACCGTTGATTCATTAGCATTGAACTCATGACCTATAGTACTATGACTCATTCCTGAATGAAGCTAATTTAAGACCTATATTTTCTCCAGAAGACATTTCACAGCTTTCTTGTGTTTAGGATCACCAAACAGCACTTTAGTCCTATGTTTGGGGGACATTTTAAACAGTGAAGTCATGAGGAAAAAGCACAAAAATGCAAAAAATGTGTCATGAAATTGATAGCCAAAAGGACACTTGTTTAAAATATAAGAACTGAAATAAGAAGGTAAAGTGTTGCCTTGTTGACTCTCAGATGAAATCATGCCCATCAGGCTATTTGAATTTTTGCCACTCTGTGCACATGTGTAAATGACCATGAATGCACAGAGTATTGACTTGGGAGTTAAAAATACATTTTGAAGAGTAGATGGATTTGAAAATATGGAATTCATTAATAATGAGAATCAGTGGTACACATACACACATATTCTGCTCTCTTTCACTCTGTCTTTGTCAAACGTACTTTTACATATCTTTTGTGGAGATTTTAGGAAACTATAATATATCCCATTTAGATAGAAACTAGCTGTTAGCGGATATACTTCCAAGAGAGGTACACTTTAATTGAGATGTGCTGATTTTTTCTGTGCCAAAACCCTTTAAGAATTTGCTAAACCAGACCCAGCAGCCACACCTACATGTGTTTATAGCTGTCATCAAGGCAGGGACACAAGCAGAGCTTTGGAGGATTACTGGCAAAATGACTGACTGGCAGATGTCAAAGTGTCCTTCCCCCTACATAAATAGAAATGAGGAATAAAATATATTCCACTTTAAAGAGTTAACATGTTTCCTGGTTGAAATATCAAAAATGAATTTCTATATGACATAGAAAGAGGCAAAGTAAACCCTTGGGCAGTCCAAGTTGGTGCTAAAGCATCATCCAGGCCCTGAGGTCTCAGACAAAAGGGACTGGTCAAGGACAGAAGCCAAGCTTCCAACCAAAGGTCAGAAGCTGGAATTTAGCTTCTCTGCACTGAGCCTCAGGACTTGCCACATTTATGAAAGGGGGTAAAAAACACTCCACCCACAAGACTTGAAAAACAAGAGTTGCCATTTTTAAGAAATAGAGACTATAAATCTGTGCTGAGGATAGAAGTCTTGTATTTATTCTTCCCTTAGTGGGGAATTTAGTGAGAAATTAATAAATAAACTGATGAAATTCTTGAGGCCCAACTAAATAAGCCCTTTTACATAGACGTTACCAAAGACAAATGGAATTCTCACAAGAACTGTAATCTCCACAAAAGTCAGATTCCAATAAAATATCATAAACTATAAAAGAAAATACTGTTATTAGGGAGATATGACACATAAAGCAAATGGGAGAATTAACATTCTAAGCTGATAATAAAAAATTTGAAGAGAATAGAAAATAATTTTAAATTAAAGATATAAAAAAGAAACTATAATGAAAGAATAGAGCAATATTAACAAAGAATCAAATATATTCTGTCCTAAGGAGTGCAATAAGAACAGGTTAGTTTTTTGAAAAAGAAAAAGAAAAAAAAAAAAACAGACATTTTAGCAAAGAAAATTCTGGTTGTTGAAAATAAAAATTTAGCAGTTGATTTTAAACTCCAGATTAGACACTTTTGAAGAAAGAGTTAGTAATATGGAAAATAGATCTATTAAAATAATCTAAAATGCAGTACAAAGAAACCAAACCAAAAATAGGCAAGTGGGAATATATCAAACTCGAAACCTTCTGTGCAGCAAAGGAAACAAAAGAGCAAAGAGACTACCTATAAAATGGGAGAAAATATTTACAAACTATTCATCTGACAAGTGACTAATATCCAGAATATACAAGAAACTCAAGTAACACAACAGCAAACAACAACAACAACAACAAATAATCTGATTTTAAAATGGACATAAGATATGGGTAGACATCTCTTAAAAGAAAGCATACAAATGGCCACGTATATTAAAAAATGCTTAACATCTCTAATCATTAGGGAAATGTAAATAAAAACCACAATGAGATACCATCTCACTCTAGTTAGAAAGGCTATTATCAAAAAGGCAGATAAATAAATAAATAACAAATGCTGGTAAGGATGTGGAGAAAAGGAAATTCTTATACAGTATTGATGGAAATGTAAACCAGTACAGTCATTGTGGAAAACAGTATGAAGATTTCTCACAAAACTAAAATCAGAACTACCATAAAGTACAGGAATTCCACTACTGGGCATTTCTCCAAAGGAAAGAAAATCAGTATGTCAAAGAAATACCTGAATCCCCATGTTTATCACAGCACTATTCAGAATAGCCAAGATATGGAGTCAACCTAAATGCCTGTCAACAGATGAATAGATAAAGAAAATGTAGTACATATATACAATGGAATACTGTTCAGCAGTGAGGTACATTGACATCCTGTTATTCATGACAACACGAATGAACCTGGAGGATATTACATTAAGTGAAATAAGTCAGGCAAAGAAAGACAAGTACCGCATATTCTCATTCATAGGTGGGAACTAAGAAAAATCGAGCTCATAGGAGTAGAGAATAGAATTGTGGTTATTAGAGGCCTAGAGGAGGTAGGGGAGGAGAGGATAAGGAAAGGTTGGTTAATGATACAAAATTCCAGCTAGATAGGGGAATAAGTTCTAGTGTTCCATATCATTGTAGGAGAAATAGGGTTAACAATAATTTATTGTATATTTTTGAAAAGCTACAAGAGAAGATTTTGAATGTTCAGGATACTAAGAAATAATAAATATTTGAGGTGATGGATATGCTAATTATCATGATTTGATCATTACATATTGTATACATATATTGAAATATCACTCTGTCTCCTATAAATATGTACAATTATTATATGTCAACTAAAAATAAATAAAAGAAGAAATGAAAGTTTTAGGAATGGTGAGCATACTGATTATTTTGACTATGGTGATGATTTCACAGTTATACTTGTCAAAATGCATAAAATGTGCAGTTAAATATATCCAGTTTATTATACGTCAATTATACCTCAATAAGGCTGTTTAAATAAAGAGACACTACCATAGAACAAAAGCTGTTTGTTTTTCCATACTTGAAAAGTTTATTAAAAATTTAAAATCCTGAGTGTCTAAAATAGGTTGCCGAGTAATGAATATGATGCAATTCTATTTTAGGGGGAACAAAGGGAAACAAACACTATACCAAAGAAAAAAATTCCAACCTAGGCCGGGTGCGGTGGCTCACGCCTGTAATCCCAGCACTTTGGCACACTGAGGTGGGAAAATCACTTGAGGTCAGGAGTTCGAGACCAGCCTGGCCAACATGTTAAAACCTTATCTCTATTAAAAATACAAAAAAAAAGTTAGCCAGGTGTGCTGGCAGGTGCCTGTAATCCCAGAGACTCAGAAAGCCGAGGCAGGAGACCCACTTGAACCCAGGAGATGGAGGCTGCAGTGAGCTGAGATCACACCACTGCACTGCAGCCTCGGTGACAAAGTGAGACTCTGTCTCAAAAAAAAAAAAAAAAAAAAAAAAAGAGAGAGAGAAAATTTTAACCTAAATAATTTTTGTGATACTATATACATGGACTAAGGTGGAAAAGAAGACTTGTAAACAAAGCCAGATGAAATTAAACTCATTTTCAATCAGAAAAAAAAATAATGGTGTATAATACAGAATTCTTCCCTGGGTTCCTGCAAGGGAGCCTCTAAACCCTCAGAATTTTCCAAATGAGAAAGGGTCTTTGTTATTTAGGGTAGACCTCTCAGACCGTACCTGAGTTTATGCTCAGGTGACTCATGGTGTGCCTCAAGATAGCTAAGATGGATGAGATGATTCAGGTTGGGGGATGGCCATGCCAGAAAGACCAGCCATGTTAGAGCATTACGGCTTTCAGCCACATGATCTCAGTCCAACCTCCAGAGGAGAAAGGGAAGCTGGAGCTCAAGCTTAATCACACAGCCAGTGACTCAATCAAGCGGCCTATGTAGTGATGCTCCTCTGAAAACCATGGACAACAGAGCTCAGTTGAGCTTCCCTGGCAGTGCTCTGCCTATTGCCACACACGAATGTGCTGGGAGGACGATGTTTCCCTGAAGACACAGAAGCTTCACATTTGGGAAGTTCTTTTCTTTTGGTTGATCTGGATTTGTATTCCCTTTTATTTTCTATAATAAAATTCTAATTGGAAGTACAGTGCTTCCTGTGTTTTGTGGGTCATTCTAATGGATCATAGAATTCAAGTCAGTAAAAGAACCCTCCAAATTGCAGTATGTTGGTTGGAAGTATAGATGGGCTGGGAAACCCAAACTTGTGACTGGTGTCTAAAGGGACGCCGGTCTTGCAAAGGACCGTGCCCTGAACCTATGAAGTATGGCCTAACTCTGGGCATTTGGTGTCAGAAGTCACTGCAAACCACTAGAAGTCACTAGTCCACTAGTGACTAGTCCACTTCTGACCACTAGAAGTCAGAAGTCACTGTAGTAACCACTAGAAGACTACAAATGGAATGAATACATTCTAAACTGGCAGGTGGTCAAAGCAGAATAAAGTAAACTTGATTAATCCAGTGGAAGTCACAAGAGTAGAAAAAAAAAACAAGCAAAAAATCATGATACAAGGAAAATACAAAGTAAGATGATAGAAATAAAGCCAAATATATCAACAGTAACAATAAAATAAATTCAAAAACCTAAACTTGCTTATTAACAGGTTTTGACATTTAAAAAGCACCCTGAAGTAGTCAGAAAAAGATGAGAACGTGAATGTAGTCCCTTATGCTTGTTTATATTTGAATTACATACAGTGGAGAATATACCCTAATTTTCTCAGGGTTTAGGGTTTGTAAAGGTCTTTATCTGCCTCAACATGAAATACTTTTATATCCCTTAACTAATTATTTCTATGGAGAGGATGTGGGCTCTGGCTTTCGTAGTGGGAAGATGTGGCTATTGAAATGTGGGCCAAGGTTCTGAGTGTGGGGGTTGCTGAGACACACATATGAAGGACTTGCTGCTACATTTGAGGAAGCATGTCACAGGCTGAGCAAACCCTCTTGCCGCTCCCCACACAGGAGAACACTGGCATTTAACATGACCTTCCATTATTAGTTCTGAGCAGCTTCCTCTGTGAGGAGCAGGGGCCACCTCAGTCCACCGCAGCAGGAAGCAGGTGGTCAGCAATGTGGGGTGAACATTTAGTAGCAGGAGAGTGGAAACCACTGGCACTGGATTTGTGGCCATGGGGGTAAAAAAGCAGCGGCAGAAATCACAACTATAGAACTGATGATTTTAGAGTGTAGTATTAGCCTTTTAAATTAAGAGGACTCACTTTTCAGATAAAAAGTCGTATCACGTACAGAATAAATATATGTTTAGTTGGCAAAATATATCATAATATGTTACCATCAAATATTTTAAACAATAATAACTACTTTCTTGAATACTTCCTGTGATTCAGATACTGTACTGAGTGTATTTTATGTGAAGGAAGTTTTATGCTTACAGTGGATGAGGGAATTGAGATTTGGAAGTTAAACGCCTTGTTTATGTTTATATAGCGAGGAGACAGTGGACATAAGATTCAAATCAGCTCCACCTGACAGTGACGAAGCCTATGCTGACCTGATGGCTACGTGCATTTGATGTCTGCAGTACAAAACACAGATGAGAGACACTACTGTTGATGTGGCCTGTGAGGTTGTACGGTCCCTCCACCAGCCTCCTCCAACCCTGCTGGAGTTTCCAGCTGGTCATGCACAGGGGAGCTGGACTCAAGAGCAGAATCCTGGCAGCATTCAATGGCGAGAGTAGTCAATGGAGAGAGTGGTTCCCTCCAAAGGGCATGTCTTGGGATGTACAGTGATGCCTGGAAGAGCTCACCGGCAGATCTGAGGGAGGTGCTCAGGTATCAGCATGTCATACATAGAAGCAACTCAACCTCTTACCTGGGCTCTTGAGGGTATCAGGCATGAGGGCATGAACTGTGGCTCGTGAGGCCACACTGCATGGTGGTGACTCTTCCTCTAAGAAGCTGCACTCTCTCAAGCCCCATGTCTCTCCTCTAAGCTGTCCTCAGCCTGCTGCGCTCCCCATCCCATCTCTCTATCTGGCATATTCTCCTTGCTAATTTGCCCTCATCTTTCAAGCAGATCAAATAACATTTCCCACTTCAGGGTTTGCCCAGCTTTCCTTCCTAACTTGGGCACCCCTTCTTGGTGTAGGCCAGCATGCTCCTTTACAGAGTAAATTATACTAGACTCCAGTGAGGCTCTGAAGATTGAGCTTTCACAAACATACCTTACATCCTGCCACTTCCCTGCTGAGCATCCTTCAAAGGCTTCAGTGCCGCCTCGTTGACAATAACACCTTCTAGCTTCATTGCTCATCACTCCTGGCCTCACCCTCAGGTACTCTGTGCAGGTTCATACTGAGCCTTCATGTCCCTAGAGTGGGCCTGTCTGTCACTCTTCCAGAGTTTAATCCATGCTGCTCTTGCCCCATGGGCTGCCTTCCCTTCTGGGCTTTGTCTGCGAACCTTCCTTTTATCCTAAACAATTAGTGCTCAGCTCAGCTATCACCTCTTACAGAAAGCAGTCTCTGATACACCTGGGGACAACTAGGTGACTGTCTTGTGAGCTTTCATGCCAACCTTCCCATCACCTGTGTCCACCCCGAGGGCTCCACCAGACCAAAAGGGGCTGGCATTGTCAGCACAGGGGCCTCTACTTTATATGCTCACTGCAGAGTCAGCCTTTGCCACGGACTGCAGTAGCACAGGGACGCCAAACATTTATTTTTCTAATAGCAACTTGATTCATTTTTCGTTATAGATTCTAAAAACTATTTCATGGTCATTCACACGAAACACACAGACATCACAGAGGAAAAAAATAAAATCACCAAAATCACCACCTCTCAGAGATAAGTATTATTACTTATAACCATAATAAGTAAGAAAGTATTTCCTTCCTGACTTCTCACATTTTGAATCATACTACACAAAGATGTGTACATTATTTTCTCTTTTCTGTCCACTTAGAAATGTATTTGAACCATGTTTATCAGGTTAGTAGAAGTAGTGGTGGTCATGGTGGTAGGAGTAATCTTTACCCATTGATAAATATAGGTTTACACTCCACATTATCATTTTCATTCTTGCACAGTATACATAGATGAAAATAATCATGAGAATTATAGCAATTGCTAACATTTGTTGAGTGACTACTCTGAGCTGTGCACAGTCATAATAATACTTTACAATAATAATAAATAATACTTTGCAGTCATTATTAGACCTTCACAGCAACATTATGAGGCTGGTATCATGATTACCTCCGAGCTGTGCTGATGAGAAAACTAAGCCTCAGAGATGGGTCTTGCCAGAGTCCGTTGGACTCCACAGCCTGTATTCTTAGCCACCATCAAGGTGTACTGTCACATTAAAAATTCCCCTACTGGCAGATAATTAAGATGTTTCCAGGTTTTTTTTTTTGTTTCTTAGCAATAAAAAAAAACCTGTTTTTGGGAAAATGAAATCCCCAGGAGCATTTTGTTATGCCCATATCCCTCCCCTCCCTGACCTGTTCTCTCATTACTTCAATTTGGAAAAGGCCACTTTAAGATTCCATCACATTGCTTTTATGAAATATGCTGGCACTGGTATAGGCAGGTCCTCAAGACTCCCTAGAGTCCAAGAAATCTGCAGCTCTTTGGAGGCTGGTCAGGACTTCAAAAGACTCATTTAACACAAATTTCTTTACTTGGAAATTCTTCAGTGGTCAGTTAGAGATTGATTTGGCTGCTCCTTTCTGGGATGTATTTAGATTCAATTAAGCCAAGAGCTTAGACTATTGCCCCTTGAGAAAAATTAGAAAATGGGAATTTCCCCTTTATAGGAAGATTGTCATAAAGAATCAAGAACAGCACTCTCAGTTTGAGAGGTGTTGATGTAGCTTTGCCAAACTTCCCAATTAACGCTTTGCAAAATGATCAAATTTCCATGAAGGCACATGGCATTTCCATTTCCCCATAATGTATATGGGTAGTTTAAGGAACTAGATATCTGGAGGTGGGAAATTCAGAAAAAAAAAGGAAAAGGGAAAGAAAAAGAAATCTCCTCTTTCCTTTTGACTAAGCTTACTTCTTGATTTTTTCTCCCAATTGTATAATTTCCATGAACATTTTTCATCCTCTTAAGTCAAAAGAGAATGACAATGTCTCCTTTTTGACAGTGGCTCAAAATGAAATAAAATAAAAATACATAACCTCCTTTATGTAATCAAGCATGAGGTCTTGTCAGCTGAATGTGTTTCACCTGAAATGAGAGTCCCTAAGATAAGCAAACAGGAAAGATGGAGGGTGGTCTGTGCGGTGTAAATTACTTGATATCTTGGTTCTGATTTCCTGATGTGCACTGAGATGATAAATGTTGACTGTTCTCCTGATTTACCAGGAAGGCACGACATTCACTCATGCTATTTTGAAGACACTGCAGAGCTGAGGAGGGCCCCATGCCTCCTTCGCCTAGAGCGTGTTGTTGCTGGCCCATGTGCTGGGAGGACAGATCGCACTGAATTGATCTCGACCAGAGTTTCCCTAGATCTCATTAGCTTTGGTTTGCAAATACTTTCCCATTAATTCTGAATTTAATTTTCTCTAGTTTGTCCAATGCAGACTTGTTAGTCTTGTTTCAAAGTTTTGCCCCATTGTTTCAGAAAGTTCCTGGAGATGTCTTTTGTGAACTAGCCAACAATTCTCACAGTTTTTCAATCTGGGCCCTTGTGTTGACATCTCCTGCTTCTAGAGAGCTTATTACTGATCTCTGACCACCAGAACACCTGCTGTGCCCATGCAGAAATCCAGGGCAGGCCCCTTTCTCTCTCTTCTTGGCTCCTGGGTTTTGTAGAATCGTTGCTTCTCAGATAGATGCTTTCCTCATTCCCCTTAAGAATAGAAGACTGAGGAAGACTAATTCCTCCTCTGTTTCTGTAGGTGAACTCCTCATAGTTCCTATTCCTAGGATAGGAATTCCAAAGGTTACAAACCCTGAGAATTGCCCGGACATGTGCAAATCTGTTTTAGGTTTAAAATTAACTTAGTTGAGACAGAGAATTGCCCTAGTCTACTCTCTAGGGCTGACTATACAAGAGGACATCAGGAACTCTGTTTCTCAAGTTTTGGGACATTATGTATTAATGAGAAATTGGTGTAAAGCGCCCAAGTTTCTTTCTAATAACCACAGAGCATTAGAAGCAGAGTTATTACACGTGATATTAGATACCACAAAAACATTCGCCACCAAAAACTAAAACTGGAACATATCTGACTGTCATGAATACAGTCTTCATACATGTGATCATTATGAGCTCATAACAGCATATTAACAAATGTAAAACCAAGAGACTTGGAGAGATTTTGTGAAATAAAAGTAGTAAAATTTAAGCTTGATTACAATGTAGATTGTATATCATTTGTGATTTCTATAAACTTTCGTAAGTCAGAGAGTAAATAGCAGAGATGATCTGTTGCTTTACTTAAAAAACAAATTTGACGTTTTGGTGAAGAGAAGCAATCTTTAGCTTCTCTCTCTGGCCCTACCAGAACACTGGTATGATGACCTTGGTTAGGATGACAATTCTAGGCACCCACAGCAAACGGAGTAGCAGCAACTGTATGATTAATTAGTCAATACTTTCACCACTCCTTTCTTCCCACCAGCTATGAGAATGGAATAAATAAGCAGGAAAAGTAAGTTGAAATTATGTAAGTGTTCTTAATGCATCTTGCTAGATCTAACTTTCTAGGAGAGGATATATTGTATACAAATGAAAAAAAGGATTGTTAGTAAAATTAAATAGGATATATGACCTCATCATGTTCTCGATCAGCACTTTGCACACTTTTATGCGAACCTACATCACCTGAGGAAGAATCTTGTTAAAATGCAGATTCTGATTCAGGAGGTTGAGGGTGGGATCTCAGATCCTACATTGCGACAAGCTCCCAGGTGATGTTGATGCTGTTGTCTGAGGACCACACTTAGAATAGCCAGGAACTAAGAGATGTTTAACTTCTCTTTTACTCTTTCACCATTTTTTTTTTTTTTTGAGACGGAATCTCACTCTGTCACTCGCTCAGGCTAGAGTGCAGTGGTGCAATCTTGGCTTACTGCAACCTCTGCCTCCCGAGTTCAAGCAATTCTCCTGCCTAGGCCTCCCGAGCAGCTGGGATTATAGCATGCACCACCATGCCCAGCTAATTTTTGTATTTTAATAGAGACAGTGTTTCACCATGTTAGCCAGGCTGGTCTCAATCTCTTGACCTCAAGTGATCCACTCACCTCGGCCTCCCAAGTGCTGGGATTACAGGCGTGAACCACTGCGCCTGGCCTCTTTCACCATTCTATATATGGCTGCACTGTCAATCATTAGGAACTCTGAGATTAAAAGATGAGAACAAAAAGTAATTGAAGCTTAGGTTTGCTTGTTATTAGCCATTGTGATAAAGATTTCGTGAGAGAAGCCGCTAAACTAGTACTGATCCAATGTTACAGTGTGTGGGAATCACCTGGTATCTTGTCAAAGTGAGGATTCTAATCCAGTAGGTAGAGGTGGAGTCTGAAGAGCCACATTGTAAAAAGCTCCTGGGTAGCGTTGAAGTTGTGGGTCCAAGGATGAAACTTTGGTGTAGTCAGGGTCTCTAGACAACAGAATTTACAAAAATTCACCTCCCCACCCCCACCTTTTTTGTTAGCCTTTATTTGGTCAAAATCATAATTTTTATTTAAATGGGATACTTGTGGAGATTCTGAAGAAGGTAAGCGGCAGTGGGAGTGGGATGAAGGGTTTGGAGTCAGGAGGGAGAACGCTGGGTTCCCGTGGCTTTAGGCACTTCTCTGTGTGGGTTCACGCTCTTCTCTGTGTGGGTTCACGTGCTCATTATTTCATGATGGGTGTGCTTGCCCTGTGGCCCCACAGCCCTGAGGTGTCTAGACTGGTCATCACTTCATTGCAGATCCCAGGGCATGTAGAAGGCTGAGAACAAATAATTTTAGCTTAGGGAGTTCCCTGCATAACCAGAGCTACCTCTTTTTCTCCCCACTTTGAATAAGTAGAAGTCAGTGGGACGTTTCTCAACTCTCACTTCTGCCCAATTTAAGTTTCTTTCTGCATGTGTGCACATATCATCTGAAGGCAAATGGAAAGGCTGGGTTCTGTCAGACCCCAGTCCAGAGCAACTCTTTATTTCCTAGACTGGCAGTGGCAACTAAGTGCAGTTTTCCATATGTGCCTAAGCACTGTTCTCTATAAATTCACTGGGCACATCCTCCCCTGACACCCCATCATCCTACACCGACGTCACTGTGAGACTTCTAGCTTCAGTCTGGGCTCTGTTGGACACTGACTGTTGAAACAAAGCCATATAGAAAAGGCCCAAGATCAAGGTGATCAGCGGACTGTGATGTTTCATCCCTTTGCTCAGTTTCTCACTTCACACCCATATACTTCAGATGATCTGTTGTTTCTGTGCTGAACACAGACATGTGCGTGCACACACACACATCAGCTTTTTCTGTTTATTTCTTTTGAATTATATTGCACAAATGTGAAAACCAAAAAACATCCCACTTCCTCACTAGGCAGTTGTAACTTTCCTGATGACAATCCTAAGTAACCACAACAGGCAATGAGCTAACATTTCAGTTGGGAGGATTTCCCCACCTCTCCTCTCTTGTCAGTGAGGCTTCAAGTTCCCAGTTGATTTCTCCATCTGGCCAACCATTCCTGGAAACCTGCTTCCAAAGAAGGCAATGGGAAGATGTGACAGGGTTGCCTGGGCAAGGGAGGAGGACGCAGGAGGTCGATGGGGCCTGGTGGCTCTCTCTTGAGCTCAGGGGTAGGAGCCTGCTGTCAGTTTTTAAAACTTTGCTGCCAACTTGGGATACAAGCTAATACATCCCTATACTATAGGGATGCAAGCCCCTGAATTAAAATAAAATAAATAAATGGGGTAATGCAGAGGAGTTGCAGTTTCTCATTAGAAACATTTTCAGCTTGAAAATTTCATACATGAAATCTCAGATGACTTCTGATAAAGCACAATCCACAATTTCAGCAGGAATGGCTTTGCTGAGCTTACTCATATACATACACAAGATAAAAAAAAAAAAACAGCCATAGCAAGATATAATTTCTGAAGGGTTAAAGGACAGATATCTCTCACCACTCCCTAATCTTTCTCAAGATTCATCCAAGAGGGTGGGCTGCATGGTCTCAGAAAGGAGAAGTCAATCACTGTTTTCAGAAGCTAGATGCCAATTTAGTTTTTCCCAACTCTGTTAGAAAAATTCTTGGAAGTCTAATTACTTGTAGGTCAGGTTACCATGCCATATTTAATAGAACTGTGCAAAGCAAGCTGTAGCAGTAAGAGTCAGGGAGTTAAGATTGTTCATAGTGATATAGGAGATCAAGATGATCGAAGCTTCTCCCATGACCTTTATGGGGCAGGAATTATTCACTACATCTTCGGATTCCAGGGAAGAGAACCTAGATTCTCAGATTGCACACCCCTCACCCAAATTTTGAATCAGAATGGGTGTCCTCTTTGAGACTGTCTCAGTGGTGTTACTCTGAGACATTGATCACCACTTGCGGAGGTCTGGCCTGCAGACCTTGACTCAACCACAGATGAAGAAAATGCACTCACACACACCAGAATACAGTGAATCTGAGTGGGCTAGGGATGGTCGTCAGCTGCTTTCAGAGGGCGATTGCAGCTAACCGACCACAACTCCTTGTCCCTCCTTGCATTTATTCAACATTGATATAACAACAGAGGTTCTACGTCAACATACTTGTGGATAATTAACGTGGTTAAAAGAGTGGTTTTATGAAGGGTAAAAGGTTTTGGTTCCAGAATAAACACCATTAACGGGTAATTCCTCTTCAACCTCACCTTGAGAGGGCTGTCCCAGCACAAAGTTTACACGAGTAAACAAATTAGAGTAGGGACAAAGGAATGTGGGGTAAACAGACTTAACTGGGGAAGCTTTTATTATTCTAATCTTTACCTTATGACTTAAAGTTCTAATGTAAGAACAGGCTGCCTTCAGCCTGTTTCATTAAAACCTTTCAGCCTTCCCAAAGGTTTCAGACTATAATCTTATAACTTTCCCTAATGTTTCCCTCATACTTTGCCAGCCACTCCCAGTGAATCCTAACATACTCCACGTTGCTCCAGCAATTTCCATGACATGGAAGAATAATTATTTCCTTTGCTTTGTGGCCTTGATGACCACAGAGGCCCAGTCCCCTTCTCGTGTGTCTCAGGCAGGAGATGCTATTGTTATTGTTATTTCAAGTCAGACTGGGAAGGATTCTTTTCTGGATGGGTCAACCAGTATTAGCGCTGGGCCACTGACCTTCTGGTCTTTTGTGGGATGTGGCAGTGGTGACGCTTACTGTGCACGCAATGCTTGTCAGGCACGGAGCTAAGTAATTCACATGTTATCTTGTTTAGTCCTCACAATATCCCTTTGAGGTAGATTTTACAAATGAACACACTGAAGACAGTAAAGGCCCTTAGCTGAATTGGTGAGAGGGCTGGATCTCCAGATAATGGCACCTGATCTTCTTGGTAAAGATTAGTTATGGACTGGGCTGGGCTTGGTGGCTCACACCCGTAATCCCAGCACTTTTGGAGGCCAAGGTGGGAGGATCACGTGGTCAGAAGTTCAAGACCAGACTGGCCAACATGGTGAAACCCCGTCTCTACTAAAAAATACAAAAATTAGCTGGACATGGTGGCTCGTGCCTGTAATCCCAGCTACTTGGGAGGCTGAGGTAGGAGAGTTGCTTGAACCAGGACCCAGGAGGCAGAGATTGCGGTGAGCCGAGATCACACCACTGCACTCCAGCCTGGGCTACAGAGCAAGACTCCATCTCAAAAAAAAAAAAAAAAAAAAAAAGATTAGTTACAGAGAAAAGATCTTGAGAAATCTGCAAAAGGCTGACTGTAATCTAATTAGCACACAAAATTAAGTCAGCCATCATTTCTATATTCAAATCATGTTTAAAATTTTTGTAAAATTTACTTGAGCAAATCTTTAACAATAAACAAAAATGTTGACTATGAACAAAAATCAACTCCAGATGAATTAAAAGCCTAAATATCAAAAGCAAAATCTTTAATTTTTGGGAAATTATTTAAGTAAATATCTTTTAGACTTTAGGATTGGTTTTTTTCCTAAGCAATCACAAAAGCAATAAGTGCAAAAGAAAATATTGATAAATTTAATAGCTTATAAAATTGAGAACTTCTGTTCATCAAATATTATAATATAGTATTATCAAATAATAAAGGATGTCTATAAATAAACAAGGGAAAGAAAACATTGTTCAAAAATCCGTAAGTCTGATACTGAAATATGGACATTAGACTTACAGACTTTCAGAATATGTTACCTTATTTCTTCTAGTATAGAGTTATGTTCAACCCAATAGGAAAATAGATAAATGCCAATGCTGATATTTCACTTTTTAAAAAAAAATATGTACAGCTGACAAAAACATGTGTTAAGTTTAGCCTAAAGTTGTCTTTTTATATATTTTAAGTTCAGCCTAGCGGTCTCTCCATACATAGTGAATCATAACCTAACTAGATGTGTAAACAAACTGTGTCAGACTCTTGTGTCAACCACCGAGTTTTTGCCAAACAAAGGTGGCCAGCTGTTCAAACTGTGTTCAGATAAGGCAGAAGCCGAGCTGTAGCCAACCTAGCTGTGTCTGTACCTCACTTCTGTTTTCTGTATGTCACTTTCCTTTTTGTATCCATAAATCTTCTTCCACCATGTGGCTCTGCTGGAATCTTTCTGAGCCTAGCCTCCTGGTTCAGGAGAGAGCCCAATTTAAGAATTGTTCTTTACTCAATTACACTTGGTCAACTTAAAAATTTACTTTTAATCTGTCTAAGGTTTTTCTTTTAACACATGTGACAAGGTGCTCGCCTTCAGTAGTAATAAGGGAAATACCAAGTGTAGATAAGACGTGGAGGAATGGCACTTCGATAAAGTATTGATAGAAAAGTAAATTAGTACAGCCACTTCGGAAAACTGTTTGGTACTATTTAATTAAATTAAGAATACATTCTGCATGATCTGCACATGCACCCCAGAATCTGAAGTACAATAAAAAATATATAAAATAAATAAATAAATAAAAAGTAAAAACCAAAAGAATACAAATTCTTATGATCTAGCAATTTTACTCCTAGATATATGTGTGTGTGTGTGTGTGTGTGTGTGTGTGTGTGTGTATGTGTGTGTGTATATATATGTGTGTGTAAATAGCAGGACTTTTTTAACCTAATCCTGTGTAACTGAAACTCTTGCATATTGGAAATGTGTCCTCAATTTGCTCAATTCCATGACAACTAAGGTAACACTAATAAGTTACCACAAAATCTCCAAAGTAAGGACAAAGTTCTGACACGTGCAAGTTTTATTTAACATGACACTGTGCCAAAGGAGGATTGTGTGTGTGCATGTGGGTATGTATGAGTGTATACATGCATTCAAAAGAAACTTATGCATATGTGCACCAAGATAAAGGTTAAGAAAACTAATTGCAATATTGTTTATAATACCCAAAACTTGGGAAAAATTAATTATTCATCAAAAGTAGAAGAGGTAAATAAATGTGTTATACAGGAAATGGAATATTATACAGTAGTGAAAAAGACTGAGCCTCAGCTAAACAACAATATGGATGAATCTTATATGCATAATTTGAAAAATGATGCAAAACAAAAGAAATCATATAATATCAATTAGTTTATAGAATTTTTTTTTTTTTTAATGACAGAGTTTCACTATGTTTTCCAGGCTGGAGTGCAGTGGTGCAATCTTGGCTCACTGCAGTCTCCATTTCCAGGGTTCAAGCAATTCTCCTGCATTAGCTTCCCAGGTAGCAGGGATAACAGGCATGTACCACCACGCCCAGCTAATTTTTTGTATGTTTAATAGAGATGGGATTTCACCATGTCAGCAGGCTGTCTTGAACTCCTGACCCCAAATGATCCACCCACCTCCACCTACGAAAGTGCTGGACTTACAGGCATGAGCCTAGAATTTTTTTTTTTGAGATGGAGTCTCACTTTGTTGCCCAGGCTGGTATGCAGTGGTACAGTCAAAGCTCACATTACAGCCTTGACTTCCCAGCTCAAGGGATCTTCCCATCTCAGTCTCCCAAAGTCTAGGATTACAGATGTTAAGTTCCATGCCTGCTTGCTTATATAAAATTAAAAAATAAACTTTGTTTAGGGATCATATATGGTGGTAAAACAATAAAGAAGAAACTGAAAATGATATTCACAAGAGTTAGGATAGTGGTTACTTCTTGGGAGGCAGGAATTGTCTTTGGGAGTATACAAACTTGGGAATTTCTCTGCTTCTGGGCTGTTCTGTTTCTTGACATAGCTGTTATTTATACACTGTACTATAATGTGTGAGTTATTTAATAATTTTTTAAAATCACAGAATCTTAAAATTTAACAATTATTAGTGCAACATAGGTCAGTCCTCCCATTCTAAGTTAACAAAGGTGCAGAGACCAGTGAAGTCAATGATTCTCAGACTTGTATGTTTACCCAGAACACTTGGGAACCATAAGAATATGTCCTTCTTTCCACCCTGGAGCTTTCAGTTCAATGGTTTTGTGGGTGGGATCCTGTAATCTAAGTTTTAAAAAATTCCCTTTTGTTTGTTTTGAGATGGAGTTTTGCTCTTCTTACCCAGGCTGGAGTGCAATGGCACGATCTTGGCTCACTGCAACCTTCACCTCCTGGTTTCAAGCAATTCTCCTGCCTCAAGCTCCCAAGTAGCTAGGATTACAGGCATGCACCACCACGCCCAGCTAATTTTTTGTATTTTTAGAAGAGACAGCATTTCACCATGTTGGCCAGGCTGGTCTTGAACTCCTGACCTCAGGTGATCCTCCCACCTCGGCCTCCCAAAGAGAGCTAGGATTACAGGCATGAGCCACCTCACCCGGGACCTAGGTGGCTTTGATAGGGATCATAGCCTTTGGCCCTTGAAATAATGGCTCATGACTGTACTTACAAATTTAAAAGGGCAAATGAAATGAATGCAACTGTTAAAAACTTTCCAGAAAAGATAATAACTCTTACTGTTATTTCAGAAAAAGTTTTCAATATCAAACTTATGGACTTTTGGTCAATGCCACCTTATTTCTCATAGCATAGGATAACACTTTGGACTTAAAGGGAGATGTTACTTTTTAAAATTTTGTGTACACATGCACACACACACAGACACATGCACATTTGCAATAGTTTGTTCATTTTCTACTGATTATTTCTTCTGATAAAGGGCCTATGCAGAAAATTGTAAATGTTATCTTCCTAAAGGTTGTTTAAAAGTAAGCTGGAAGGAAATGGTTCCCTTTGAAATTAGATTAGGCAAGTTTGCTCCCTGTCACAATTCTAGTCAACATTATATTTTAGATCCTGGCTTGCACAGTCACAAGAAAATGTATTGAAGACTCATTAGGTTTGGAAAAGAGTGTACAAAATTGTCATTATTATTGTCTACATAGAAAACACAAATGCATTTATGGATACATTACTTGGAAATAATAGGTGAATTCAGCAAGTTGACTAGATAGAATACTAATATACAAAAGTAAATTGTACTAGTTAGTAGTACTAGGATTGCATTTGATAAGAGTGTAATATTTAGCAGATTTAGGGAGTATTATGTCCTGGTACAACAGTATTGTAAGAAAAGACATTTTAAGTGGGTTACCACTTAACCAATTATTTTAGAAGCCATAGTTCTCGAATCAACTGCCGGTTGAGGTTGAAACCAGTTGGTATTCATCTATATCAGTAGACAAAGGGGATTTTTAAAACACGGAACTTTATAAAGACAGAACTTCATAGAGACAATGGAAAAATAGATTGAGGGTTCCACACTACAGAATAAGGCTATGTAAAAATTAGTAAGTTACTTTCAAGAAAAGTCATTATATGCACCTGTTAATTATAATGAACCACAATTAATAGACAGCATTACTTTTACTATAACTTCTCATTCCTTCTAATAGACTTCATGAAACATATGAGAATGGTAGGGTGAGACATCTCTGCCTAAATCTCATTTATTTTGTTGTCTTCATCCAGGGTTTTGCTCTCTGCTGGTTTCTTTCTAGATGCCTGGTACACATTTGCATAGAAATGGTCACCTCTTTACATCAAGCTAGATGGGAGGTATTAGGTTTTAGTAAAAATTTTTAATTATATATTTTTTAGCATTCAGACTTCAGTAGAAAGCCTGCATCATGCCCTTGCCCAGATTCACGCATTTGTGGATTTTAAGAAGAATATTTCTCCCTCATTTCTTCCTGGAAAATGTCCCCAGCAGCTCCTTATTATAAGAGAAATGGTTGGTTTATCTATTTTTGTAGGATTTCACCCTTCTCTTCTAACTCTTTGTTTACTCCTCTTCCCACTTTTGATGAGATAAAAGTTAATTTCTGGATTCCAGATAGTTCTGGTACCATGTGGAAAACTCCGCTGACAGTAGCCCTGTGAGTTCAAAGGATCCTTTATCCCATTCAAACTTCTTAGTAATGACATCGTCTCACCATTTCATATGCCCACTGAGTGCACTGCAAAACGTTTCTGTTTTTAAAGTTGCTAGGTTCTTTCCAAATGGCTTTGATTAAATTTACTTAGTATTTTAAAAACAGTATAATAAAATATGTAGTTGCCACAAAAAAGGTAATGCCTAGGAAGAAATTTAGAGTTGTGCAAAATCTATGTAGAGAAACCTTTAAATCACTGAGAGACAAAGGGAAAATTGAAAACTTGAAAGGGCATAACTTGTTCTTGAATAAGAAGACTCATCATCCCAATGAGATCAATTTTCCCTCAATCAATCTATAAATTTATCATAAGCCTAGTAGAAATACAACTGGGATAGTTTTAGAACTAAACAAACTGATTTTCATATTTACACACAAAATAACTGAAAAAAATAGAACCTAACATTCTAAAGGAAAAGAATAATTGAAGGATACTGGGTAAATGAACAATACAAATCAAATTAAAACATCATGGTGTGAGACTATAAATACACAAATAGATCAGTATAATTGCCCAGAAACTGACACAGTAATCTACATGGATTTAGGATGTGAAAAACTGTCACTGTGTATCAGTGAGAAAAAAACAATTTTAAAAGTTAATAATGTGGGGCTTTTGCATAGTTATCTGAGAAAAATATCATATTAAATTCTTATCCTTCTCCTTATATTAAAATAAATACAAAGTTCATGCAAGATTAAGGGTAAATAGGGAAACAACAAAAATGCTAGAAAATAATTTTCAACTAATCCTTGTAGGGGAAAGACCTTTTTAAGCATTACACAAAACCCGGAAAACAGGGATACATTTAATTACAAAACAATAAAATATTTCTGTTAACAATTTCTTCTGCTGTTGTTGAAGAGTACAATTATGAGTTTTAATGTTCAAAAAGATGATCTCGATAAACATTTCTATACTTGTTAAAATTGAAATAAAAAAGAAATTTTATTATTCTCTCAGGTAACTAACTGGCTATATGAACCCCAGGACCACTCTTGTAGTTTGTATACGTAAGTTCATGTTTAGTTTTTTGTGTGATTGTTTGTTTTAGACAAAGTGCCCAGAAAGAATAGTCTCTTGAATGTTAGTATTGTAAACCCAAGCCCATTACTCAGGTCCTATAATCATAACATGTTGTTACCCTGAAGGGAAGTAGCATCCCTGAGTTTCGCTGGAATGATGCTTTACTAAGCCTTATGGAGTAGTGGGGGAGAGAGAAAAACAGAGAGAGAGAGAGAGAGTGCCCTTGGGTACTTTCAGTCTGATGTCCACTCATTTTGAAAGGTCTTCGGCCAATATTTATTGCATAACTATTTTGAGTATAGCGTGTGTAGTTGTTGCTGGGCATGGGGATGATTGTCATGGTTTCTGCCCTCATAGAACCTGCAGACTTTGAGAAAGAGTGAATTTCTCTTTGCGTCAAAGAGAAACATATGACTTGATACTTAATATACTTGATATCATGTTTCAGATCAGAGTGGTCTTCCTATCAATTCAGGTTTTGTTTGAATACATTCTTATTAATATTTTCCTAAATTTCAGACTTGATAACAGTTTTATGGATTTGCTAAGGAAATTTTTAAATTCACTGTTTATTGTGGTAACAATATAATATTTGATTAAATAAATAGAGTGGCAAATTTAATTTTGCATGACATGTGATTCCCCTCTTCATCTATTTCTCTGATAGTATTACTAAATAAGGAGGAAAAAATGATTAAGCCCATTAATTTTTGGGCTTTAGGCTCTTTTAGCTTCATATATCAGCTGGTTGTTATTTGATTAAATAAACTATTAGGGTTCATTAAATGATGGACTCATAAATTAATATAACCATGTACACCTGAATTTCTTTTTTAAGTGAACTGCTATTTTTTTTGCTTGTCAATAGTCAATTGTCTTTGCAAGGACCATTCAAATGTCTTTCTGCTTCTGTCTCTCGGAGTCTTGAAGTGCCCTAATAGGTGGTTCAATGGTGAGTCAAGTACTGGGTAGCATTTTGGAGCAGAACACTGGCCTGGTATGTGTCCTGGTTTCCATGCAAATAAATCAACCTTAGATCATAAAACTCAACCTGTAATAACAATCACTAGTATTTAATAAATTGCCAACTGGTTTGAAAACCTGTTCAACTATTTTGTAGCACCCACAAAAGCAGTTGTAATTATGCTCACTGCTCACTGTAATAAACTGATTGGTTATAAAAATCATGTAACACATAATTATTGACATTATCATGTTCATTTGTTCTCTCATTCTCTCTTTTTGGAAACAAAATTCTTGGTTTGAAAAACAACTTTCCAGTGGCATTTCCTGTTCTGAATTGTGACGTGGATTTTAAGTAAAAAATAAACTTGGGCAATGATAAAAATGAAATTAGACCTTTTTAAAAATAAGAGATCCCAAACTACAATTTTAAATGAGTCACTGCTGATTAATATAATAATAATTTTTGTAGGGAATTTATTGTAATGTGTATAGAAAAGCCACTATGGAAACTCATAAAAATGCTATGGTTTGTCAAGGTTTTAGATTAATTTTTTGCAGGAAAAATAAATTGGAAACTACAAACATGTGCCGGAGTTTGGCATAGGGAATTTTGGACTTTAAAAGAAGGCATTAGGGTCCTGGCTTATTTCTGCCGGCCAGGACTTTACTTTCTAATGTCCTAAAACATATTGAATTCCCGTGCTTTGACTCCTGTTAGAAGTGGAATTTCAGCACCTGCCAAGACTCTTTCCCTTGTACCTGTCCATGTAATGGGTATTTTGTTTTTAAATCCTGAGGTGAGTAGGGAATCTATTTTGGTCCATAAGCCAGGGTCAACAATTTTATCAGCCCAGCCAAGTATTAAAAATACGTAGAAAAAATAAAGAGCCTCCTAGTTTCAATGAAGCTTTAAATTAAGTTGGCTGGTTATCCATTCAATGGGAATTCCATTGCATGAGAAGGGGCTTTGCCTTTCTGACAGTCACTGACCTCAGAAAGCCACATACCACTGACAAGTCACTGACAAGCATCCTTACCACACTCTACCTCAGCATGCCTCTGTTCAGTGTCTCAACATCTGGTAATAATAGGTAAGTTATTTTATTAATCCTTTCCTTTAAACACTAGATTAAAATTCTCAAGCCATTTTGGATAGGATGAAGTTTAGGATCAGGTCAGTGGCGATAGTGCCTATGACGAAGAGGGAAACCTATATGAAGGCAAGCTCTAAGTTTGCCTTGCAATGTCCACGTAAAGCCCATCAATCAAAGACCAAAGGGAGATTTCACCAAGGGGACCCAACAGCTACCAGGTGCAGGGAAAAGTGTGAAAAACACCTAACACCTCTTAAAAGGCTTTCAAATTAATTTCAGCTGTCAAACTCTCTGAGTGCATATTATGTAATTTCTCTTGCTATGAGGTTGCAACGATTATATATCTCAATTATGTAGGAGGAAGTTAAACCACAAAGGAAGAGTGATTTACCAAAGATTTGGGAGAAAGTCTAATTGGAACTTTAGTTAGACATGGCAACTTTCTCTTTTCCCAGAATATATCTTTTGGCTTTTTCTGGAGTCACATGAACTGCTTGGGTAAGGAATTATGTTTTAGCTATGAATAAGAGCAGGTAAGATCATCCCACAGTTTGCCAGAAGGAGCCTCAGGTGTCAGATGAAGATCTGAGTGATAAACACCTACAGACAATGGGGTGCAGAGAGAGGAAACACACCTGAAGGGAGATAACAATAAGGCCTTCGTATTGATACCTTATGTCTTGAAATTTTTCTATGACACTTCCCAACACCCACACTCCCATTCATCCTTCCTTCAGATGATTAGCCTAAATTAATAATTTATCCCTCTAGATAGTGATTGGTTCTGGAATTGTCAGGCCTAAGCCAGCCAGACAAAATGAAACATAAAGAGAGTTCAGGGTAGCTTTAAACGTCTAAGAGAGGAAAAGAAAAAATACACAGACATGTGTGTGTGTATACATGTATATACATATGTGTGTATAATACATGTATATATGTACATATACGTGTATATATACACATATGTGTATGTATATATACACGTATACACATATGTGTGTATGTGTAGATATTCACATATATATGTATATGACACTATAGTCGCAGAGGGACACCAAAACGCAGCTTCAAAGTGGTGGGAATAGAGAGAAAATGCCTTAAACACTGTTCATTTCCTCATCTCCACCTCCGCCTCACCACATCCGGATGTGAACAAGGAGACATGCTTTCTTAATTGCTACTGGTAAACCAGCCTCGGAATAATGTTGACCTTACTGAGATGGACAGAGCAGGGAGGTACAAATACTTAGATCCCCTTGATGACATTTGAGAGCTGCTTAATATATATAAACATACACACACATATATGCGTATACATATATACTATACAAATACCTAGATTTCCTTGATGACATTTGAGAGCTACTATGTCAATTCTCCCTGAAGTCCCTTAACCTCTGGTCTCCCTGTAATGTGAGTTAATACATTTCTTCATTATATAAGCCAGTTGAGTCAGGTTTTTGTACTTGCAGTAGAAATCCTTATCAATATAGGCTAACGTTTCTTAATCTTCACATCATGTTGCTTTTTGGGGTCTGTGTGTTGCTCACTCACCTCCCCAACATATCCTATGTTATCTCTACCCTTTTTGCCCCCAGAAGCTTGATGACTTTGGACTGCATTGCCTGGGTTCCAGGGAGAAGCAGCAGTATAAAGTGGGGACAGATAGTGTGAGGTGTTTCTTCTCCATTCCCGCAAGCTTGGAGGCTGCCTTGCTGTTGGCAGCTGTGCCCCTGCATGACTACAGCTCCTACAGGGTGGCCCTTCCTCCTTGGCCCCAGGAACACCCTTTCCTGCCCTTGTCCCTTCTGCCCAAGGGGTGCTAATGGATTCTTTCTGTTGCTTGCCTTTGGCTGCTCTGACATCCCTTGTTCCTTCCTTTAACTTTGTCTATACTTCTGGAAGTGACTTTTTTATTAAAGTCTCTAAATGCAAACCATCTGTGGGGAATTCTATTTTCTTCCAGGACTTTGACTGATGCTGTCTGCCTTCTGCCTCACTTTCTGGCTTTCATTTGTTTAAAGTTATAAAATTCTCCAACCTTGAACTATAAGTAAAGCTACTTGGGGTGGAGATTGGAGTTTGGTGAAGATTTAAAGGCTTTTTCTTTTTGCATATTGATTGCCTTTGAATGAGTGAGGGAATGGCAAGTTTGTTCTAACAAATACATTAGGCTTCATGGGCCACGCAGTTTCTGTTGCAACTATCAACTCTGCCATCTTTAAATGAATGAGTGCGGATGTGTTCTAATAAAACTTTATTTACAAACAGGTGATAGGTCAGACTTGGTGCCTGGGCCACAGTTTGCTGTTGTCTGAGCTAGTTCATTTTGTTATTGATCCTGAAATGTAGAAACAAGATTTTAGCCTCCTAGACAGTTTCAGAAGAGGATGCATTGTGAGGCATGTATTTTGGTTATAAGGTGACTCCTGCATATGATAAAGGCACTCTGGGGAGATGCATTTTATGTTAGACATAGCACAAAAGAATAATTTCCTGTGTCTACCAGCAAGAGCCAAGCACAAATACAGCAATCACCAGGATGGGACCCGTCACTCTTGGCCAGGCCTTCCAAACTCCCCTCTGGAGCCTGAGATAGATTCATAGGTCCAGGGACAGGCACTGGATTTTAGAAGCCACTTTCTGCTGCCTACTCCTTACGTCAAGCAAGGACAGGAAAGGAGGCATTCTCCCAGAGTGACTCCCGAATCTAGAGGAAAGTCTGGACTGGTAAACAGCACAGAGATCTGCTGAAAGGCCATGTCTTCCCAGGAGCTTTCTGGATGTTTCAAAGTCAAGTGTCCTCCTTCCTTTGTGTGTTTTTCCATAGGGCTTTCTTTATAGCTATCTTGGAGTTGTTATTATACCTTGGGTGTGGTAAGTTGGCAGTGCTCATGGTTGCCTTTGGCTACCAGTTAGTTAAGGCTTAGGGACAGATACAGACTTAACTCATCTTTGTGTGTGCCTTGAAACCAAGCACTATGCCTTCCACATGGTGGGTACTCATGACTTAATTAATAGAGCTGAATTTAATTTCTAAACAATTTCTAGGCATACCTTTAGCAGGGCTGGGAGAAGAGCATCAATGAAGGCCCATAGACTACATGCCAAAATATTTAAGTTACTGCATCTGTCTTGCGTTCTCACCCTTGGCCTTACAGCCTGCTCACTGGGAATCATCCATGTGATCTGGAGGCAATGCTTTCCCTTGAGCTAGCCCTATTATCCTCAGCCTAGGGGGTTGCACAGGCTCCTGGGGCAGAGTAAGGTGGAAACTGTGTCCTAGCTCAGGATTTCTGGACTGTCCTGGGTAATCTGGGATAACCAGTAATTCAGCTTCCTAGGGAGACAGACGGGGCTGAAGACATTTTTCTTATGCCTTGCTTGTCTGACTCAGCATTTCTGGGTAGTTCTAAGGGCCTCCTAGAACCACACCACTTAAGTAGAAGGAAAGAAGACAGATATCTGAGAAATTGGTCTGCTAGACATCTACTGTGGACAGTGGAAGACAGCCAGCTTAAAGACAAGCAGGCACTCTTTCTCTGCTCTCCTAGGGCAGAGGTGACAATCATATCCCTCCCCCAAAGCTCTCCTCCCCCAACCGTCAATCATTCTCACTCTTGCTTTCTCTGGCCTAGGGGCTGCGTTCAGCTCACATTGTCTGCTTTTGTAATTCTGGTTCCTTCAAGTATTTACTGAGCTTTCTAAAATGTTTTGGCCCAGACAAGAAAAATCAAGCATCTTTTGTGGCAGAGTTTGTGAGATCTGGGTCCAATGGGCCAGATCCCTCTTATCCCGATCCAAGGGCGGCGCCAGAACCCAGAAACTGCACCTGGAGGATAGTAGTGTGTCTTCCCAATGAATCTGCCCATGGAACCATTCATTCTTGTTGAAACTTTCTGCCAAGGCTGGTATCTACCAGTGTTCAGATGTGCCTGCAGGGCTTGCTGAAATACTGCTGCTGGATTGCATCTCCAGAATTTCTCATTCTGTGGTCTGAGATGAAACCTGGAAATTCACACATCTGGCAAGTTCCCAGGTGAGGCTGCTTCTCTGGAGCCCACATCTGAGAACCACTGGCATCTGTGATTGAGCAGTCAGCGGAGCCCCCAAAATAGCCATGATTCTCATAATTCTACAGACATGCAATGGGTTACCCTCGCTGGCACTGACCCTAAGATATTGTTAGAAACTCGATCTTTAGTAGCTGGGAAAAGAAGGAAAACATTTAAAGCTGTAAGCAATTTCCAGTCTCTAAGGGTGGGGACATGAATTTACCTCAGAGGCAAATTGTTGCTTTTGGTCTGGGAAAATCACTTGAGTCTGCCATTTATTTACAGAAATGTAAATCAAATACTCACCCACTGTCCTAGAGGGAAATGTGAAGTCAGTATTAACCCGAACACAGATGTTTTAGATGGAGAAGTTAAGTGTTCTATTTGATAACATAAATTTTGGGGAAAGGAATGAGCCAAACTTCTGTCTGGGAGACATGCTTGTCTGCGAGGGAGCGGGGCAGATGTTCCAGCATTTCTAGGCCTGTCTGACTTTCAGGGCCCTTTGCTGTGAGTCGTTGCCTATTCTTGTAGTTTTGTGTGTACCGCCCTGTGTGCAGAGTTGTCTTCCAGAACTCCAGAGCTGAGGACTGAGGACTGAGGAAGGAAGGACATCCCCAGAACAGCAGCTCAGCCAGACACTTGCTATGTCCCCCACATGGTGATATCTGTCAGAAGAACGCACCACATAAGGAGGCTTAAATATTATTGTCTGATGTAGTTTTTGTTCTGGTGGATTTCCTTTAGAGGAAAGAAATTTTCTCACTGTCAGTCTAACTAGGAATAGGCTAATGTTCAGCTGTGAAAAATAAGGAGGGAAGAGAGGGTACCCCAAGTAAAGGAAAGAACTTTCCTTTTAGGGTCTGGATTCTGGGGACAGTGAGTCCCTTAGAGGTCCACGTGATAGAGGAAGGGAGGCAGCATGAACAAGGAGCTAGCCTAGGGGAATCACACAGACTGAGAGATGGGGTCCTGGAAGACAGGCCAGGGACCCTGAAACTCACCACTTCCAGTCCAAGAATATACTCTCCTTCTCTCATAACTAAGTTTTTGGTGAACTGTTCAAAGTTGGAGTTTAGTCTGTGTTGTGATGTGAGGATTTGAGGGAAGAATATGTTACCAGCTTGGAACTAACTGGCCAAGGAGAGGGCAGGGCTCATGTCCAAGGCCAATTCTCAAGGAGAATGCCCTCCCTGCAGTACGAGGGTCTCCCAGGATTATTGCAGGTGTTGAGCAGAGAAACACGAGGGGCTGGGCCATGCACGGGACCACACCATGGGAGGTGATGAGGATGAGCAAGTGCCCCTATGGGCAAGTTGGAGCTCAAGATCAACCATGACTTTGAGGTTGTGATATGATGAAGCTGGATATTTGGGTCATGAGTGGAGTATAGTTGGCTGGTTTGGTTAAACAGAAGACACTATTTGGCATTATATGCGAACACCCATCTTAAAGATATGGTATAAGTAGAAAGAGTTCCTCTTCTTTGACAGGATAAGGTAATTCATGTCTTCATGACAAGTGACTACACCCAAAGCTATGCTTGCAAGATACGTAATTTTTAACTGTAGATCTTAAATAAGAAATGAAGTTTGATTGTATGAAGTTCCAAAACTCCTTCTAATTAGGCAATCTGACTTCCATCAGCTCTATGAATCTTCCATGGCACATATACAAAAACCCTAAACATAGAATGAAATAAAACCAAGTTAGAGCAACATAAGGGATTGAGTAGGTGCAGGAGGTCACTAAAGAAAATGAATTTTCCTGTAATTTACTTTAGAGATCCAAAAACAACAATCAAATATCAATTTGGAACCAGATTCTTCCCTGCTCTGTCATGGCTCCCAGGGACTGGCAGACTGACCAAGGCCATCCAGAAGGTGGGACATCTTGACTTAGCCAAAGTAAGCATACTTGTGCAGAAAACCAAGGCAATTTGGGAAGAAGAAGCCAACATGTAACAAATGCCGACTCAGTGAAAAAATGAATTTATATCTAGCACATTTAAGGGTTGATTAAGGACAGCACAGTGCAGACACCAGAGCTTTGGTGGTAACCACCAATAATTGGGAGGAAAATGGGTTATGTGGAAGACAGTCATCTAATGCTTCACAAGAGGGGGAAATCTCTTTTCTGTTTCTTTCTCTTTTTCTTCCTTCCTTCTTTCCTTCCTTCCTTCTTTCCTTCCTTCCTTCCTTTCTTCCTTCCCTCCCTCCCTCCCTCCCTCCCTCCGTCCTTCCTTCCTTCCACAGCATTTTGCTCTGTAGCCCAGGCTGGAGTGCAGTGGTGCAATCATGGCTCACTGTAGCCTCAATCTCCTTGGTTCAAGTGATCCTTCCCCCTCGGCCTCCTTAGTAGGTGGGACTACAGGCATGAGCCACTATGCCTGGCTAATTTTTAAAAATTTATTCTAGAGATGGTGTCTCCCTATGTTACTTAGGCTGATCTCAAAATCCTGGGCTCAAGCGATCCTCCTGCGTAGGCCTCCCAAAGTGTTGGAATTACAAGCATGAGCCACTGTGCTTAGTCTAGAATCTGTTTTCTATTCAAGGAGTTTTGTGTATCCATTGGCTTCTTCATCATAACAGTCTTAAAACAAATATGAGTAAACAACACCACTATTTTGATGAGTATGGAAGCTATTATTTTCTGTAATAATTATGCTTCACTCTAGGAATTATACTAGCATTACATATGAAAGTTTATATGACTAAGTCCAAATCTCAGGCACAGAACAGTTTACAAGATTTATTGAGTTGCTTCTTATAGTATACCTCAATGTTTACTTTTGAAAAATATTCCTGGTTGGGCTTAGTGGGTCACACCTGTAATCTCAGCACCTTGGGAGGCCAACTTGAGGGGATCTTTTGAGGCCAGGAGTTTAAGACCAACCTGGGCAACATCGCAAGATCCTGTCTTTACAAAAACTTAAAAATTAGCTGAGTGTGGTCCAGGCGTGTGGCTCACGCCTGTAATCCCAGAACTTTGGGAGGCCAAGGCAGGCAGATCACCAGTTCAAGAGATCAAGAACAGCCTGGCCAACATGGTGAAACCCTGTCTCTACTAAAAATATAAAAATTAGCTGGGTGTGGTGGCATGCACCTGTAGTCCCAGCTACTCAGGAGGCCGAGGCAGGAGAATCCCTTGAACCTGGGAGGCAGAGGTTGCAGTAAGCCAAGATCATGCCACTGCACTCCAGCCTAGTGACAAAGTGAGACTTCGTCTCAAAAAAAAAAAAAAATTAGCTGAGTGTGGTGGTGTACTCCTGTCCCACTTACTCAGGAGGCAGAGGTTGGGGGACCCCTCAAGCCCAGAAGTTTCAGGCTGCAGTGAGCTACACTTGCATCAGCCACCACATTTCCAGCCTGGGCAACAGAGTGAGACCCTGTTTCTAAAAAATAATTAATTGAAAACATTTTTTCAAAAAATTCTCTTTTTTTTAGACTGTAAAACAGTTTTTTGAAAACATTGCTTTACTTCTTTAATATGGAAAATAGAGGAACATTATGTTATCTATTTAGGATATGTTATGAACTAACTCGCATTGGGCAGTATTTCTTGACTGAACAGTTTTTCCCTGCTTGCATAATTTCCTTGGGAAAATCTACTGGTGTGTAATTATATTTTAACCACAGTTTTCGAGCAGAGATTTCAGGGAGCTTTACCAATATTTTCCAATCCATCTCCTGGCCTCCCCGTGCAGTAGAGATTATTTCTCTTCTTGAGCAATGGAGATAGTGAAGAACATACGAATGATGTGGTTGGCCCAGGGGTCAGGTATTTCTTGGCTCAGGACTTCCAGCTGAGGCTTACTGCCTCTGCCAGCAAGACCATTTCAGCTCCAGTGGCCATGGGCCATTCGTGGTGTTGAGCCATTGCAGGTGTCAATATTCTCTATGGGAAAGTGACAGTTGATATAACTCCAAAGAATGGCATGTTGTAGAAGTTCACGAGCACTCGAGAACTGAGGATGATGGAGCCTGTAGGACATTAGGCTTTGCTGGAACCTTCTGAACCAAGTTTTTGTCACACACATTGTGCACTGCACGTGGGCTCTCCTTAGTTTGTAACACCCTTGTGTACCAAAGGCTACCAAATAGTTCTGATTAGCTTATCCTTCATGCATCAGAATAGTTGTTCTGCAAGGCTCATTTGGATGCCAAAGGATTTGGGGTGACTTTTTAAAGCACCTTTTGAGAGATCTTTCCTTTCAAACTGTGGAAGTGACTGAATTGGTTTTTTTGGAAAATATGAATGCAATTTGAATTCTAATTCAAGTCAACATAGATAATTCATTAAGTTCATATAGACACTCATGTTGAATCCAGTTATTATGTGTTTGGCAATTTGATCTTCTATGGTATTAACCAAAACATTCGCTGTTTAATAATCTGAAAAGAAAGTAGCCAAAAACAGTGTCCAGGAACCTCAAAGTTAGATGATCGATTTAATACCTTTCTAGAAGCAGCCACGGCTCACTTGCCTTTCAAGTGAAAGGCAACACCCTGTGTTTGGAAGAACATAAAGCATAGTCTTTGCTTTCAAGGAGTTTACCTTTGAATAAGGGAGAAAGAAACTCACATAAAGGTAACAAAAGCTACACTAGGTACAAAGTGCTATAAAAGTATAGAGGCGGGAGAAATCATTGTATGGGGGAGAAGAAAGGATTCCTGGTTCAGGATGCCTTTGAGCTGCCCCATGGTTGGGAACTGGGAGAAGAGGCCGGGAGCTCATTCAGGGGGGCTGCAGGAAACAGGAGCTAGTTCAGAAAACAGAGACTGGTCTGATGACACCCAAACCCATGTTTTCCATCTTAGCAATATTCCCCTCAAATGTTTATAAAGCAGTAAGCAGAGATAATCAATCACAATGTACCAGCTATAAAGATCTGTGTGGTCTTTTTACTGCCCCTGTATTACAATGAGTGGATCAAGGAGCTTGTTACATGGCATGTACAAAAGACAAACTGGCTAGCAGAAATTTAGAGCATGATGACTCCTCAGGCTCCTTTGCCCCTGTATCTGGGACTATTTTGCTATTGTATAATGAAAGACTAACTATCAGTTTGTCTGGAATATTTGCAATCCTTGATTAGTATGTTCTTTCTCCTAGTATGGGTTTTTTGTTGTTGTTGTTGTTGTTGTTTGACAGAGTCTCCCTCTGCCACCTAGGCTGGAGTACAGTGCCTCAATCTCGGCTCACTGCAACCGCTGCGTCCCTGGTTCAAGCGATTCTCCTGCCTCAGCCTCCTGAGTAGCTGAGACTACAGGTGCACATCACCACACCCAACTAAGTTTTATATTTTTAGTAGAGACAGGGTTTCACCATGTTGGCCAGGCTGGTTTGGATCTCTTGAATTTGTGATCTGCCCACCTCGGCCTTCCAAAGTGCTGGGATTATAGGCATGAGCCACTGAGCCTGGTCCTGGTATGGATTTATTAATTGACTGTAGGGTATTTGTCATTATGCTGAATGAAATGTTTTAGTCAAAGGCTGTGCCTCCTTGTAGGTAAACAGGACTTTCCGTTGAATGCTAGGAAAATAATACTGGAAACTTCTGTTTCCATTTTAATGTAAACATAAGAAAGAAATAAAGCGTCACTGTCATCTAATGGACAATCTCAAGGGTGTACAAGTCAGAGATTCTCATGTCACTTCTCCATGTTGTGTGAAAAGACAGAGGTAGTCAAGGCATGACCCCAAGCCTTTGCTCTCATTGAGATTTGTTGCAGTTTATGTAAGTGAATTTACATGTTATGTGTCTATAATGTTGTCATTTCACATTATTATATTTTATTATGTTATCAAGTTTAGGCTAAACAAAATGCACAAATATCTTTTTTAAAAAATCCTGCAAAAAACACATGAACAGAGGGTACCTCTAATAAAGCAAGTCAAGTGGAAAGCATGAAAAACGGTGGAGCAATCACCTTCACTCAAGACCTTCTGCCACACAATGAAGTTAAAAACACAACAGTCCATTCTGATCTAAAAAATTAGCCACAAAAATATACACTATGTAATTGTATAAATTATATACACTAGGCCGGGTGCAGTGGCTCATGCCTGTAATCCCAGCACTTTGGGAGGCCGAGGTGGGTGGATCACTTGAGGTCAGGGATTTGAGACCAGCCTGTCCACTTCTCTACTAAAAATATAAACATTAGCCGAGAGTGGTGGTGCATACCTGTAATCCCTGCTACTGGGGAGGCTGAGACAGGAGGAGCTTTGAACCTAGGAGGCAGAGGTTGCAGTGAGCTGAGATCGCACCTCTGCACTCCAGCCTGGGAAACAGAGTGAGGCTCTGTCTCAAAAAAAAATAACAACTACAATTATAGACACTAAATATATATAATTACTAAGAAAACCTTTTAGATAGGGATTTACAAGACTCATTGTTAAGGATGATCTGACTCTGATAGGATGTTTTGCCCTAAGATACTAATTAATAATAGTAAGTAAGCATAATTTATAAGTAAATACACACCTTTAAGGGCATATGCTTAAATTTGGGGATCACTGAGTAAGAGCAACCCCTTCTGGGTGTCAGGTGTCTAAGAAGATGGGCAGTACCTTCAGGAGCATGATGTCATGCATATAGTGACACCTGTCGCTGTCTTTCTTCTCTACAGCAAAACACCCCATGGGCTTCTACCCTGGGTATAGCCAGTCCTAATTCCAGCCAGCCCAGCGACTCAGAAACCAATTTAGCGGCCAGAGTCCTGCCTCTGGCAAGTCTTGGAGGCCTGAGCCCCTTAGCATAATGAATATTTCTTTTTAAGTACTGTAAGTATCATAAAAACCATGCCAAATAGGTCCCCACAGGTAGCCTGTAAGCTCTCCATCACAGAGCAATGGGGCCAGGAAAGTGTCTTACCATACGTTGGAGGAGGTTTACTTCCATGGACAAGTAAAGAAAAGTGCAGAAAGAAGACTGAGCAGAAGCGACTAGATATTTTGGCAGGACTGAGGAGTGAGGGTTTTTTTGTTTGTTTGTTTTTTGGTTTTGGCTGTTAATGGAATTAGGACTGTTTTTCACATTATTGTCATCAGCAAGGTCAGGTATGAAAAGACTGAATGCAGCAGCATAGAATTCAGAAGAATGATCAAGTACCTGCCTTGTGCCCATCGCAAATACAGGTGCCGGCAATCAAAGTGGGCACCAAGGGGCAGTTCTTAACGTTACATGGCTAGCGGCCTCCACCTGCTTTAAACTGCATTGAAACACTCAGAAACTTTCACTTTTCCTTTTTTAAAATAAGAGAATTGAGGTGGGAGTGTTTGGGGGGTGTGTGCGTGTGCCGGGGCCTATGCCTGTGCTCATGAATACACCCTCGCCTTTGCCAGTAGTGTGTTTGTCATCAAACTTGAAAGAAGTGCAAGTTTTTGCTGGAGGGAAAGCTTTTTATAGCAGAGTTACAAATCATTTCAAGGAGTGCTTTCCAGTTAAGAGCTGACAGCTCCCGCATGAAGTGACCATGCCAGGCATGCCATTCAAGGAAGCTTGGAGACCAGTTTCATTTGTCATCTAAAGTGGAAGTGATATGATCTGTTCTTGGGGAAGCCATGTGAGCAGGCAAGAGGTAGTGTTTCTGTAATTTTCACTGTCTTTGGATGAAACCAGAAGGACGTGTTAGTATGATATAATATATAATATTGAGCCTGAAGTGATTAAGCAGTTGTATGTGGAGCTACTGTTTGGGGCACAGCAGAAATGAAAATGTTTATTGTTGCACAGAAGGTGTCTGGCCACCATGTTTCTGTTCAATCAATGATCCATTTGCTGTTAGAACTCCAAGCCATAAGTTACTGCATCTGTGTGCCATACTTTTTTCCATCATATAATGAGAACTCCAAGCCCAGAGAGAGAAATCAGACACAGATCTCTTAAGCTGGAGATGGAAGTCTGTGCTACAGCAGAGTTAAAGCTAGCATTGACAAAGTATAATAGAAGTCAACAAAGACACTCCTAAAAGTCCATTGAGAAAGATTCCTGTTTAAGTAAGAGATTAAGTCATCTAGTCTCTGAAGCAAGAAGGGCCCTCCCAGACCACCAGACCCAAGGGTCATGAATAACAGAGGACACATAATGTCTAGACTAGATAAGAACTCATCTCTAATGCCCATTTTTAGCACCAGTTCCTGAGTACAAAGGAGCTGGAGGCTGATATCAGAAACGGCTGTGTTTCCATTCAAGTTCATTGGCTATAACCATCTAAGCCTTGACTGTATGGAAGTCAGACTCCTGAAGAAAAAATAGTTAAAAAAAAATTTTAAACAACATTTCAAGTAATTGTTAAAATAAGAAAAAAACAGCGGTTGACAAAAACATGTTGTCTTTTTGTTATATCAGTATTTTTGTATGGAAAATTAAATATTCAGAGGAACTTAATTGTAGGAAAAACAAGTCATATGCCACATTGGTTGTAGGCAGAGACAGTTCCAGTGAGAAGGATTTGGATGTTGTTCTCCAACCATTATTATAAATTCTTGCTGAAGAAGCCTCTGTTATATTCAGAGATAGCACAGTCCTTCCATGGGACTTCACCATCATATCCGGTTCTTCCTTGGTTTTCTCTAAGGTGAAGCCGGGGGCCAAGGTCAGGTGTGTGTTTGTTTTCAGTGTAGTTGAGAACCTGCATTCTACTGATAACTGTGATTTTCTCCTGCTTCTTTTCAACTGCAGCAATATTTACTGAGGCTCTCCTTGCTTAATTTCTCCTGCTTCTTTTCTATTTGGAACTGTGGTTTTTCTCCTGCTTCTTTTCAACTCCCCGCAATGTTAACTGATGCTCAGATGCTTTCTTTGCTTAATTTCATTTACATGTTAAAAAGTAAGAAAAAAACCAAAAAAACTAGAAATATATATGCATTTAGACAGCAAAATCTCAGAAATTATTACATTCATGTTTTTGAAAAACATTACTTTCTTCTTTGCTTTATTCTGCTATATATATGAATTTTAACATGCTATATATATATATATATAGTTTAATTTACACATAGCTTTTGTGTATTCATATAAATCTTGAATAAATTAAGAAATGGCTATGATTCTCATGACAGTTTAGGGCCTATGTCCTAAGTTTTATCATATGCAAATACCTGAATCAGTAGACTTTCACTGATCATCCCAGCCAAAATCCTATTGTACAAAACAGGCAAAACCAAATAAGCAGCACCCTGTGTAGCCCTCTGCCTTAGTGAGGCTTATTTCTGTCTGGGAATGCAACATGCTATAAAGGCTTCACCAGATGGGACACTTCACACTGTCAGCACCCCCTTCCACCCCAATATGCCACTGTGTAGGAGAGAAAGCCTTTCAGTGGATGAGGATAAAACGAGGACAGTGTCCTTTTCGAATTAAAAATACAGCACTCATGAAAACCACAGGAAGAAAGTTTAGTTCAATAATTTGAAAGTGAGGGTGGATTTAGGTGCCTCATTAATTACCAGAAACAGAATCTGGGACACCCGGGTTATTTCCTTTCCTCATCCTGAAGCAAAGTGGCTTGTACTCTCACCACACTGCTCTCGTTCTACCACCTGCTCTGCTAATTTCCCTGACTTACACTTTTGGAAAATAAAAATCCAAATCAAAGCTCTTGTTATTAAAGTCTCACGATTCGCCATGCAAGCCTGTCATGGCAATGCCCACGAATGGCCCACACAGCGCCAAAGCCATTCATTTCCTTCCCATGATCCCCTTTCTCCGACAAAGAATGCTAACTCTGTAAATAAATGAAGGCAGGCAGTATTTAGGCCCAGGACTGCTGTCCTTTTTTAACATTTAGCGACATGGCATATAAAATACTTGTTGATGGCAAAGACTGAGACAGAGCCACCTTTTTCCTACTGCGCAGTCCCTTTTCACTACCCAATGTTGTTGCCTCAGTAATTTTTTTTTCTTTTCTTTAAATTTGTGTTTAACCTCCAACCGTTTACTGTATTCTTTTTGTCTGTGCTTTTCGTGGTATTTAGATAAAATTACTGCTGAGTTCATCTTCCCCTAAGCAATCATTCTCCTTAGATGTTGGCCAAAATAAGGGCTGGGACTACCTGGGGTTACTGCTCAGATGTTCAACACATGTCGGGGCTGCAAAAAGCATTTCCTCAATGCATTTCCTTTATGTTAATGCATTTCAAATTCTAATAATAGCATTTCATTTAGGGGAAAAGTAAATTGTTCTCTGTCAATGAGGCAGATCATTACTTTTCCATTTGCTATCGTGGATATGTGTGTTGTCCTTTATAACTCACATGCTACTAACATATCAGTCAATGAGAGGCGACATGAGTTATTTTTCTAATAAACAGCACACAATATTATACTGATCCAGGGACGGTATGTCACCCGGACCCCCAGTGGCCAATAACACGTATTTGTAAAGTTCCCTGCTGCTTTAGAAATATGGTTTATAATCTCTCTTTTCCTCTGTGAAACTAAATTATTTATTTCAGTTGAACTCCTAGGCATTTCATGTTTAGACTCTTTGTGAAGAAGCAGCAAAACATTGTGGTTAAGAATTTGGGTTTTGGAGTCAGAAAGGTCTAGATGAGCAGCCGGGCTCTGCTGTGACCAGCCAGGTGGACTTCTGCACCCTGTGTGCTCTCTTGGAGCCTCAGTGTCCCTTTGTGAAAGTGAAGATTAACAATCAAACCTGTCTGACAGAAGTTGTCTTTTAGAACATTAAATTAACAAAGACTATATCCGTTGTGCAGTGCCTGGCACTTAATCAGGACTCTTCAAAAAGTAATTTCTTACTATCGTTGGTGTGGTTTAATCTTAGGGCATGGTGGACAGGACCCATCCACTGAGGATGCAGGACGGAGTCACCCACTTGACCTCCTGGGAATACTGCATCTCTACTCCCGGGCTTCTGTGGCACCACACCATTGGCTATTCCTCTACTTCTCTGGACTCAGTGCCACATCTTCCTCTTCCAGCTCTTAAAAGACATCCACCTTTTCCATGAAACCAACCCACCATCAAACCCTGTGGATCTGTCCTCTGAAGTCTACTATCTTCTCTCTACATCTCCAACTGCCATTGCAGCCCAGGCCACCAGTATCTGTCACCCAGGTCACTGCACTTGCCTCCCTACTGGCTTTCTTGTATTCAGTGTCTGTCTTTAGCTCCTTTGCTGCAGAACACAGTAATCTGCTAAAACTGAAATGTGAATGAGTTATTCCCAGCCAAATTTCTGCTCAACACTCTTCTTTAGCCTTGTTCTTAGACCAAGGTTGCCACCATGATCTGTGCTGTAAGGCCTGGCCTTTCCTGCTGTCTGTTTCACATTGAATCCTCCGTTTTGCATTTCAGCCATGCTGGCCTCCAGCTCCTAGCAACCAGGGAGCCTTGATGAAGCAACGGTTTATTTTTCTTCCTGCATATACTTTAATATTTATAACCGGGAGAGAAGAATTCAAAACTTCCTTTTCCTTCCTAGGGGCATGAAGAGGTTTAGTGAGTTTTTATTTTCCATGGGCTTTTGGAGAGTTTCACATAAAATGTCAAAAACAAGCCCCAGTATATTATTATGACTTGAACTAGGCCCAGACAACTTTGGTATTTCCAGTAGGACTGAAATTATTAAACCAACAGCCATTCCCTTAGCATGTGTGAACTTCCATTTCTAGGCCAAAGTCTAGCTAGAAAAGTGCTGACATTTTGAAACCTTATATAGCAGAAGAGGGTAGTGGAATGTTTTGTAACCTCAAAAAATGTTTAGTTTGGGATTCAATCCCAGGTATCACGGTAAGTTAGTCAGGTAAAAGTGAGGAATTCAAGGTGGATACATAACTGACTGGGGGACCAGGAGCTCAAAAACAGCATTGGAAGTGAGGTCCTAGGCTCTTGAGCATGAACCTATTTTATGGTAATTTCTGGGTGATAATTCAGCAAAGCCCTCCTCCTCTATCCCTGCTGTTATTCTGATACCTCCACTCTGGTCATTGCTGGGGAGTGCTCAGAGATAAGCCAGGATGAGGCCAAGGGACTGTAATTATAATAGAAAGATGTTGAGAATACTTGTCAGAGGACATCCAGCTACATGCAAAAACCTCTATACTCTGACAGCTGCCCAGGATGAGCAGTCCTGGTTCTCATGGTGCATATAGGTGTCTTTTGGAATATATGGCCAATACTGCAGTTTTCGCATCTCTGCCATTTCCTGACTGGCAAATTGGTGGGACATGGCAGGGTGGTTGGCATGTGTGATGCTGGGTGCTGGACTCTCAGTAATTACTTCTCTGTCTTCATCTAAATTTCACAGGCAAAAGTCAACAAGCTGTTGGACTTGTTACTGTTTTCAATTTTGGTCAATTCATTTCAACCATTGAAGCCTTAAAGCTTGGAGCCTTCCTGCTAATACCAATATTCCTTGACCATGTATTGTCATGGGAATTTTATGGAGATTTTTGGAGGTTAAGGGAGGTCTTCCAAGACCCTCTGGATCTGGTTAGTCCTCTCTGCTATGCTCTTTAAGGCATTTGCTCTTTCTCCATTTACAAATTTATCCCACCTGTAATAAGTGGTTTACCATCCTCATCCCTGCCAGACTGGAAGTGCCTTGTGGATGCAGGAATCTTGCTTATATTATTCACTGTGGTTTCCCATATGTTGGACTTATAGTAAATGCTAAACAAGTTTCTTTTTTTAAAGAACGGATGAATAAAAGTAATCCAAAACCAGAGAATGTGTCATAAGATGAAACTCCCAAAATATTAGTGTGGAATCTAAAAAGATAAAGAGTTTGCTGCTGCATTTTAACTAAGACAAGTTTTAGTACCTTCTGACACTAATCTAATAATAAGAATGTGTAATAATTTGAAATAATTGATAAGCTGGACTTCATTAAATTTAAACAATTCCGCTTTGTGGAAGACGCTGTCAAGAAAATGAAAAGACAAGCCAAAGACTGAGAGGAAGTATTTGCAAAAGACATATCTGATAAGGGATTGTTTTTCAAAACATACCAAAAACTCCTAAAACTCAACAATAAAAAACAAACAAACAACGAGATTTAAAAATGGGCCAAACACCTTAAAAAAGAAGATATACAGATGGCAAATAAGCATGTAAAAACATGCCCCACACTATGTGTAATACAAATTAAAATAACAATGAGATTCCACTACTTGTCTATTCAAATGGCCAAAATTTAGAAAGCTGACAATTCCAAATGCTGACAAGGCTGTGAAACAATAGGAATTCTCTTTCATTGCTGACGGGACTTTGAAATGGTACAGACACTTTGGAAGACACTTTGGCAGTTTCTTATAAAACTAAAGGTACTCTTACTATATGATCCATCAATCCTTGGTATTAACCCAAAGGTGTTTAAAACTCACGATCATGTAAAAACCTGCATATGGGTGCATATTCTCTGTCTTCATCTAAACTTCACAGGCAAAAGTGAAGAAGCGGTTGGATTTGTTACTGTTTTCAATTTTGGTCAATTTATTTCAACCATTGGAGCCTTAAAGCTTGGAGCCTTCCTGCTAATACCAATTTGCAGTTATTCATAATTATCATAATTTGGAAGCCATCAAGATGTCTGTTGGGGTGAATGGATAAATAAAACTGTGGTACATCCAGACAGCAGAATATTATTCATCACAAAAGGAAGAGCTACCTAGCCATGAAACGACATAGAGGAAACTTAAACCCATATTATTAAGTAAAAGAAGGCAATCAGAACAGGCCATATACTGTGTGATTCCAACTACATGACATTCTGATAAAGGAAAAATAGTGGTTGTCAGGGGTTTAAGGGGATGAAGGATAAAAATAGGTGGTGCACAGAAAATGTTTAGGGCAGTACAACTACTGTGTACGACACTATAATGATGGATATGTGTCCTTATACATTTGTCCAAACCCATAGAATGGGTAACACCGAGAGTCAACCCTGATGTAAACTGTGGTCTCTGGGTGAGAATGATGTGTCAATGCAGCAGGTAGATCAATTGTAACAAGTGTACCATTCTGGTAGGGCAGCAGTCCTCAACTTTTTTGGCACCAGGGACCGGTTTAGTGGGAGACAATTTTTCCACAGACAGGGGTGGTTTGGGGGATGGTTTTTGGGTGAAAACTGTTCCATCTCAGATCATCAGACATTAGATTCTCATAAGGAGTATGCAACCTAGATCCCTCACATGCACGATTCACACTAGGGTTCATGCTCCTGTGAGAATCTAATGCCACTGCTGATCTGGCAGGAGGTGGAGCTCAGGTAGTAGTGCTGGCTTACCAGCTGCTCACCTGCTGCTGTGCAGCCCAGGTCCTAACAGGCCACGGACTGTATCAGTCTTCTGTGGCCTGAGGGTTGGGGACCCCTGTGATAGGGGATGTTGATAATGGTGGAGTCTATGTGCATGTAGGGGCAGCAGCCACATGGGAAACTTTTTACTTTCCTCTGAATTTTGATGTGAATGTACAACTGCTCTAAAACGTTAAGTCTTGAAAAACAAAACAAAACAAAACAAAACCCAAGCAAACAAAAAAAGCCAGCTAACACTGTATTTGGAGTGAATGCTAACTGTGTTTAGGGTGATGTTCTAGCATTTTTATATATGCTAAATGATATCATCCTCACCATAGCCTTAGGAGGTTAGGGATTATTATTGCCAACTTACAGATGAGGAAACTAAAGTTCAGAGAAGTTGGAGACCTGTGCAATTCATAAAATTGGCAAGGAGCTGGTTCACACCCAGTTGTTTTCTTAACTCTATTGTTTTAGAGAAATGAAAGCAGAGGCTAAGATAAAGAAAGCAATGGGAGAAGTATGTTCTGAGGCCTGCTCTGTCCAGCCCTCAGAGGGACCCAGGGGCCATTGTATGAAATTCTGTCCCAACCTTTAAGGAGTTGCCAGGAATTCAGCAGCGTTAAAAAAGCAAAATAAAAACTCATAGCAATAACACAGTGTCAATGCAGTAGGTAGATCAACTGGTCTGGAGACCAGGCATAACTAACTGTGATATGACTTGTCCTCATACTAAATGCCAGGGTGCAGAGGACAGAGGGAAAGTCACCTGAGACCTGGGGCAGCCCAGCAAGGTTTCATGGAAAGCAATTGACCTGAACTTAGCCCAGAAAAATGGGCACAGGGGACGTGAGGGGATGGCCAGAGGGGATGTGGAATTATGAGGGATGATGGGAGCAAATAAGCCACGTTGAAATTTTTATTTTCTTAAGTGAATTCAAAATAACTAACAAAATATTGTCCTCAAGCCCAGATTTTTATCCACCTCTGAGAAAAATGTGAGATTTTTGGACATTTAGTAGCTTTTTCCCCACATTTGTTTCTCCAGCTATAAAATGAAGATATCACTTTCCGTATTCCTCCCCTAGAGATGTTGAAAGGGTTAAAGTATTCCATAAAGCTTTGAGGGCCACCTTACAGCATTTATGAAAAACCAAATTATAATCATCGTTGTTTTTGTTGTTGGTTTTTATTATCTTTATTGTAAAACTTCCCTGGGGAAACATCACTTTTAGTGTGGTCATAGTCTGCTCAAACACTTAACTATCTCACTGTGACCCACCTGACTGGAAAGGAGCAGCAGATCCTTGGCCTCCACACACCCTTCTTCCAGCAACCCTTACTGTTCCAAAGGCTTTCCAGGGGCCAGGGCAGGAGCCCGTGGCTGGGACTAACTCATAAATAGGTTTATTTTTCATTTGGCACATACAATGTAATAAAAAATGAATTCCTTACTGGTATTTAAATACTGGCAAATTTCAGATAAAAATCTAGAATTCTAGCTTTCCTTCTGTAGAAGATCTGACATTCGTGGGCCTGCAGGTTGCACCTGCCACAGCAGGAATCAACCAGTCCACTGGATGTGCGCTCACCCGCCAACCATGCCCCATGTGGCCTTCATCCTCATGGTGGGTAACTGCCAGTTCTGAGAAAGGTCTATCAGCTTCCCTCAGCTACTTCTGTCTATCTTCCAGTCAAAATACTGACTGGTCTACAGTGAACTGCCTATAATGGCCACACCAGTGAGTAGGGTGCTAGGGCTGGGTCAAGCAGGAAAGAGGTGGCAGGACTGGTTGAGTCGATGGAGACTGAGCCAGAGGGAGAAGAAAGGGATTCAGAGCCTGAAGCCAAAGGCCAGGTCGAGGAAGTCAGGTATTAGGCTTCTCTCAGTGGGAAATAGGAGTCAACAGCAAAAGTTCTGGAGCCAATTCCACCAGCCCTGAGCATCTGCCAGGGCATGCCCTTTAGTGACACTGTTTATTTTGATTATTTCTACATTATAAACATTGGAGAAATTACATACATATGTGTCCCTGCATACATATGCATCTACACCCCGATCTAAGCCCACCACCAGCAATTTCAACATAATAGTTGTGGTTAGGGGTGGAGGGAAGTGTTTTCTGAAAGCTCTGAGCATTTCTAATGTGCAATGTATAGCTGGGGTTGAGAACTACTGCTCTTGGTGAGCTGATCTTCCTCATGACATCTCATCTCCATTCAATCATCTCAGTCTGACCTCATAAACTGAACATTCTTTAAATAATTCAGTTCCTTTTACACAAAAACCCAGTCTCTGGAAGTTTCTCTCTTCCTCTTTCAGTTTCCTAACATATGTCTGGGTGGAAAGGAGGCTTACTATATCTCAGATCTGGATGGTTGGGTACTCTGGATGACATCTTTTGTCCTGTTGGTCATTTGAAGCTCAAGCTTGTCCCTAGTGGAACAGGATTTGACCATCCTTGATGTGGTTAGGACCTGACAGCCTCCCTGGCTGCCTTAGCCCCAGTCTGGTTCATGCAAGTGCCATGCACCACTCAGAACCAATGCGACATTGTCCAGCCATCCCCTCTGGCCTAGGCGGTCAGGCTAGAGGAATCTGCTATGCTGGGCACCACCCCAACACATGAGCCTCACAGTAGTCCCATTAGCCTTTGAGTACCCCTCAGAGCCTATGCCAATCTGTCCATAACATGAGAAATTATCATGGCTCTCCAGGCACTACCATGTTGAATTGCCAGTTTACATTGATGGAAACTTGATTGGTGGGTGTGGAGGCAGAGTTCGAGTGTCACCTCCCAGAGTTTTATTAAATTGGAGTTAATATATCCTGCCCTCTGTTTTCCCCAGAATCACTACCCCTCCCCTCTGGTTGTTGGTCTTTTTCTCCATTTCTTCTACCAGAAATTGTGTGGCTGTAAGAGGCAAATTTACCTCTACTTCCTCTCCACATCCATTGGGATTCCCATGTTGTATCTTCTCCCCTTGACAGATGGGAATCTTGCAGATAAGGAGACCTACCTCAGGAAGAATTTATGACTATTCTCATTACAAATTAACTTTCACATGTTCTTGGCTATTCTTATCCACATATTCTCCAGTTGCAGAATCTAGAAGACTTACAATTCTGGGGTACAGTTCTTTCTATTAGTCCTTTTACTCTTTGAGGCAAGAGGTGGTCACTTAGAGTGGCACAATTCTGTAAGATAAATTCCACTGTGACAGTATTGGGGACACTTTTAAGAATCCTTGAATGTCCTAGCTGCTTATAGCAGAATCTCATATTTAGTTTAGAAGAAAAGGATATAACAGTCACCAGAGCTGTTCAAGATGTTCTGGCTTTCTCTCTTTCTGGTTGGAAGGAATCACTTCTTCACCTGCTGGGAATTAGCTGTGGCCATGAGACTTGCTTTGGCCAAGGAGATATGAAGGCTGATTCTGGCCAGCTTAGGAGCCAGTTTGAGCTTCACCATTGCCTTGGTGTATACTTCCAATATCGTATGCAATATTCCAGGTGGAGGCTGCTCTACCAGCTGGGGTCCTGGCTGGGATCCTGGATGGAGAACATTATTCAGCAGAACCCCACATGACCCTCAGTAGATGTGTGGCATAAGTGAGAAATTAACCTTGGTCTTGAAGCCTCTGAGATTTGGTATAGTTTGTTACAGCTGAGCCTATCCCAAGTGAAAAGAAGAATAAAAAGCATGATGTTTGGTATTTGTGCATATGCAGCCAGGAACATGTACCACAACCTCCACCCAACTCAATTCTTTTTTTTCTTTATTCTCCCTCTTTTAAAATTATTTTATATATATTAAAGGAGAAATTCATCTTTTGGAAAACAGATTGTAAGTCCAAAGTCACTCTTTCTTTTTTTTTTTTTTTTTTTTTTTTTTTGAGACAGGGTCTTACTCAGTTGCCCAGGCTGGAATGCAGCCGTGCAAGCATAGCTTGCTGCAGTCATGAATTCCTGGATTCAAGTGATTCTCCTTCCTCAGCGTCCTGAGTAGCTGGGACTACAAGTGTGCACCACCATGTCCAGCTATTTTAAAAAATTTTTAGTAGAGACAAGGTCTCCCTATGCTACCCAGACTAGTCTCAAATTCCTGAGCTCAAGAGATCCTCCCGCCTCACACCTAGGCGGGAGGCTCCCAAAGTGTTGGGATTATAGGTGTGAGCTACTGCACCCAGGCTTCAAAATCACTCTGACCAGAACATTGAACACTTTTGCATTGTTGATGAAAATGTAATTGGTACAGCCATTAAGAAAATCAGTATGGAGTTTCCTTTAAAAATTAAAAAATAGAACTGCCATACGATCCAACAATCCTACTTCTGAATATATGTCTGAAAGAAATGAAATCAGTATCTCAATTCATGTTCATTGCAGCATTATTCATAACAGCCAAGGTATGGAAACAACCTAAGCGCCCATTTACAGATGAATGGATAAAGAAAACATGGCATGTATGTGTGTGTGTATATATATAAATGTGTGTGTGTGTCTGTCTGTGTGTATGTGTGTGTGTGTATGATAGAATATTATTCAACCACAAAGAGAGCCTGCTATTTGTTGATATCATGGACAAACACGGAGGACATGATGCTGAGTGCAGTCGGTGAGACATGGAAAGACAAATACTGCATGATCTCATTCATACGTGGAAAAGAGTCAATCTCATAGAAATAGAGAGTAGAAGGGTGGCTGCCAGGGGCTGGTGGTGAGGGGAATGGAGAGGTGCTAGTCAGCAGGTACAAAGTTTCAGTTATAAGATGAATAAGTTCTGGAAGTCTAATAGTGACTACAGTTAATAATACGGTATATTTAGCTGAAGTTTGAAAAGATTTGAAGTGTCCTCGAGACACACACACACGCACACAGTAACCGTGGGTGGTAATGGACATGTTAATTAACTTGATTGTGGTAATCATTGCACTATGCATTCATATTGCAAATCATCACATTGTAACCTTGAATATATATGATTTTTAGTTGTTGGTTAAACATTTTAAAATCAAAAAAACAAAACCAAAATCACTCATCAATTGAAGAAAGAGTGTAAAACAAGGACTGCAGAAAATGAACAACTGCCACAAAGAAAGGGATGTGAGGTTGGTGCTCTGCGCCCTCTTGCTCGGTGCTTGCCTCCACACTTCCTAAGAAACACGGAGCAAGGGGTGCTCCAGCCACAGATGCAGCTTCCCCTGGACAACATCCATCAAGATCCTGTCCTCCCTCTCACCCTGCTCTTCCTGTCTCAGACCCTCCCGAGGGAAAAGCCTGAGGGACTCTTAGTCATTCTGTTTTTGGAATGTGGAATTGAGAGTCAGCTCGTCCCAAGCACACAGCCGTCTGTGCCTTCTCACAGGGGCTTCACATTTTCTATTTTTATTTTTTAATTGTTTCTTTGAGACGGAGTCTCGCATGTTACCCAGGCTGGAGTGTAATGGCGTGATCTCGGCTCACTGCAACCTCCGCCTCCCAGGTTCACACGATTCTCCTGCCTCAGACTCCTGAGTAGCTGGGATTACAGGTGCGCACCACCATACCTGGCTAATTTTTTGTATTTTAGGAGAGACAACGTTTCACTGTGTTGGCCAGGCTGGTCTGGAATTACTGACCTTGTGATCCACCTGCTTCAGGCTCCCAAAGTGCTGGGATTACAGGCGTGAGCCACCTCGCCCAGCCACCTCATGTTTTCTAGCTGAACAGGCACAGGAATTTTTAAGTACTCACTCCTTTATCACAAAGCCTGTGATTCCTTTAAAGAACTGCAAAGCAAAGCATCTTTCAAGTTAAAAAGCCCAAGCTGAAATGTGATGGCATCTAAATTGTCTTTCACTATCCCCAATTATTAGCCTTCTTTCTGCCAGGCCTCTGCCTGGAAAGAGGCTTCCTGCTACTTCAGTCTCAGTTTTCTTATTTTTAAGGCATTTATCTTTGGTCACTTTATATTATTAGATTGGTGCAAAAGTTATTGTGGTTTTTGTCATTAAAAGTAATGTGCTTTTGTACCAGCCTAAAATAAATATTATTTATTTATTCCAAACTTATTTAAAAGAGGACCCAAGGAGGACAAGATAGATGTGTTCATATTTCAAGATAAAAAATAAAATAGATGGGGCCAGGCACAGTGGCTCATACCTGTATTCTCAGCACCTTGGGAGTCTGAGATGGAAGGATCACTTTAGCCTAGGAGCTCAGGACCAGTTTGGGCAACATAGGGAGACCTCATCTCTATAAAAAGTACCATTTTTTTTCTTTTAAACTTTTATTTTTAAGTCCAGGGGTACATGTGGATGTTTGTTACATAGGTAAATATGTGTCATGGGGGTTTGTTGTACAGATTATTTCATTGCCCAGGTATTAAGCCTAGTACCCATTAGTTATTTTTCTGATCCTCTCCTGCCTCCCCGACTCTCCAATAGGCCCCAGTACATGCTATTCCCCTTTATCGGCCATGTGTTCTCAACATTTACCTCCTACTTGTAAGTGAGAACAGGCGGTATTTGGTTTTCTGTTCCTGTGTTAGTTTGCTAAGGGTAATAGCTTCTAGCTCCATTCACGTCCCTGCAAAGGACATGATCTTGTTCAAAAAGTACAAAAATTAGCTGGGTGTGGTGGCACGTACCTGTAGTCCCAGCTACTCAGGAAGCTGAGGTGAGAGGACCACCTGAGTCCAGGAGGTCAAGGTTGCACTGAGCCCTGCACTTCAACCTGGGCCACAAACAAGACCCTGTCTCAAAAATAATAAAATAAAGAAAGAGAAGGAAAGAAAATATATGAAAGGCTGAGCAAAGTAGCCCTCAGCCAGAATGAAAAAGTTACATGAATGTACACTGTGAAATCTCTTCCTCTTGCTGGATGTGGGCCAAAACTTGATTTTCCTAAAAATGTCCTTAAAGTGTCATAGTATCCATAAAATTAAATAAAATTAGTTCAGGAAAAGAACTTATAGTTCTTCTAGTGAGACTAAAGAAAATTTCCCCAGGGCTCCTCATAGAAAGGAGACTGGACAAAGAAATGACAGTGGCTGGGCACAGTGGCTCATGCCTGCCTGTAATGGCAGCACTTTGGGAGGCCAAGGCAGGCAGATCACCTGAGGTCAGGAGTTCCAGTCCAGTATGGCCAACATGGTGAAACCCATTACTACTAAAAAATATATTCAGAAATTAGCCGGGTGTGGTGGTGTGCACCTGTAATTCCAACTACCCGGAAGCCTGAGGCAGGAGAATCGCTTGAACTTGGGAGGCAGATGTTACAGTGAGACAAGATTGTGCCACTGCACTCCAGCCTGGGATACAGAGTGAGATTCTGTCAAAAAAAAACAAAAGAGAAAGGAAGGAAGGAAGGAAGGAAGGAAAGGAGAGAGAAAGAAAGAAAGAAAGAGAGAGAGAAGAAAGAAAGAAAGAAAAAGAAAGAAAGAAAGAAAAGAAACAGAAAGAAAGAAAGAAAAGAAAAGAAAAAGAAAAAGAAAGAAAGAAAAAGAAAGAAAGAAAGGAAGAAAGAAAAAGAAAGAGAAAGGCTGAGCAAAGTAGCCCTCAGCTGGAATGAAAAAGTTACATGAATGTACACTGTGAAATCTTTTCCTCTTGCTGGATGTGGGCCAAAACCTGATTTTCCTAAAAATGTCCTTAAAGTGTCATAGTATCCATAAAATTAAATAAAATTAGTTCAGGAAAAGAACAAGAATTGTAAGTTAGTAGAATATTGTTGCTGGGCATTTTGTTAATAGACATATATCTTTGATCTGGCAATTCTATTTCTAGATTGTCACCTAAGGAATTATTTAAAAGTGTGTGGAAATGTTAATGATAATGATATTTGTTCTAAAAGAATGAAAAGACTGCAAATGTCCCCCTCTAAATTGTGGTACCTGCTTACACAGACTCTGAAGGAAGGAGTATTGGGATGGTGACTGGCCACGGAGGTGTGGATTCTGTCACCTTTTACTAAGCCTTGGGATAAGGTGTCTAGTCTCAGGGGCTGACTCTTCATCTCACTGGGGACCTTAGTGCTTTTTGATTTAAGCATTGGAACTTTAGGTAAATTTCAAGAAAAAAAATGGGAAAATTTTTCAAACATCTTATAAATAGAAAAGTACCTATACACAGTCACAGAAAGAGTTCTGAAGCTATACATCAAAGTATTAACAATGTTTCCATAGTGAAGTATGAGTTTTATAATTTTCTGCCTCTTTCTGGCCTATATGTTTTAATTTTTCTACCGAAAACCTGTTTTGCTTTTATAATGAAGGGGATACCCAAACATTATTTTTATTAAAAAAAAAAAAAACTATTCATCCCAATAGGTAAAGGGATACATAAGTTGTAGCATATCCATCCAGTTGGATACCACTAAATAATAAAATGGAGCAAATTACTAATAGAAACAACAACATAAAGGAATCAAAAATATTATACTGAGCAAGAGAAATCTGACAAAAAGGAATACATCATTTGTATAATTTTATTTATATGAGATTCTAGAGCAGATAAAGCTCATCTATAGAGAAAGAATCAGATTAGTGATAGCATAGATGGGAGGGTGGGGAAAACTGATAGCAAAGGGGTCAAGGAAGCTTTCTGGGGTAATGAAAATGTTCATATCTTTATTGTGGTTAATTGGGGTAGACATGTGTCTAAACTCATTGAATTGTATGCTTAAAATGAGTACTTTTTAAAAAAATTTTACTTTAAGTTCTGGGATACATGTGTAGGACATGCAGATTTGTTGTATAGATATACATGTGCCATGGTTGTTTGCTGCACCTATCAATCCATCATCTAGGTTTTAAGCCCTGCATGCATCATGTATTCGTCCTAATACTCCCCTTGCCTCCCATCCTACAACAGGCCCCAGTGTGGATGTTCCCCTCCCTGTATCCATGTGTTCTCATTGTTCAACTCCCCCTTATGAGTGAGAACATGTGGTGGTTGTTTTTCCGTTCCTGTGTTAGTTTGCTGAGAATGATGGCTTCCAGCTTCATCCATTTCCTTGCAAAAGACATAATTATTCTTTTTAATGGCTGTATAGGATTCCATGGTGTATATATGCCACATTTTCTTTATCCGGTCTATCATTTATGGGCATTTGGGTTGGTTCCAAGTCTTTGCTATTGTAAACAGTGCTGCAGTAAACATATGTATGTATGTGTCTTTACAATAGAATGATTTATAATCCTTTGGGTATATACCCAGTAATGAAATTGCTGGATCAAGTGGTATGAATGCATTTTATCATATGTAAATTATACTTCAGTAAAGTTGATGTTTAAAAAAGTTTTGGTTTTGTTTTATTTTTGGAAAATCAATGAGATTTCAGAGCTAAAACTATGAAACTCTTAGAAGAAAACATGGGATAAATCTTTATGATCTTAGATTTGGCAATATTTTCTTAGATATGATATCAAAAGCATTAGGAACAAAAGAAGGATAGATAAGTTGGACTTCATCTAAATTAAAAATTTTATGTATTGAAGGACACTCTCAAGAAAGGGAAAAGATAGTCCATAGAATGGAAGAAAATATATGCAAATTATATATCTCATAAGAGTCTATTATTCAAAATATATAAAGAGTGTTTACAACTCAATAACAAAAAGTCAAGCCAGCCAACTAAAAAATGGTCACAAACTTGAAAAGATATTTAACCAGATAAGTTATCCAAATGGCCAACAAGCACTTGCAAAGGTGTTCAAAATCATTCGTCATTAGGGAAACACAAATCAAAACCACAATGAGCTACCATTACACACACTCTGGGATGGCTCTATGAGTACAAAAAGGAAAACAAGTATTAGGGAGGAGTAGAGAGACTGGAATTCTCATACACTGATGGTAGAAATGTAAAATGGTGCAGCTGCTGTGGAAAAGCTTAGTGATTTCTAAAAAAGTTAAGTATAAAATTATCACAAGACACAGCAATTTCACTCCTGGGTATATGCACAAAAGAACTGAAAGCAGAAGTTCAAGCCAAAACCTGTACACAAATGTTCTCAGCATATTATTCACAAAAGCCAAAACGTAGAAACAATTCAAGTGTTCATCAACAGATTAACAGAGGCAAAATGTGGTATATTCATACAATGGAATATTAGCCATAGAAAGTGAAGTTCTGATTCATACTGCAACATGAATGAAGCTTGGAGATACTATGCTCAGTGAAAGAAGCCAGATATAAATGGCCAAATATTATGTGATTTCATTTATATGAAACATGTAGAATAGGTAACTCCATAGAGACAGGATGCAGGCTTTTGGTTGCCAAAGGGTGGGGGTCAGGGGAGTGACTATTTAATCTGTGAGGAGATTTTTGGAGAGGTGATGAAAATGTTCTGGTGATAGTGGTAATGGTTGTACAACACTGTGAACATAATGCCACTGAACTGTGCGCTTTAAAAGGTGCACATTAAAAGTGCACCTTGTGATTAAAATGGTAAATTTTGAGTTGGGAGTATTTTATCACAATAAAAAAATAGTCAAATGTTATGGTGAGACTATCACATATATTTCACCCCTCCCATTATCATGTAAAAGAACTTTCTCAGAGTTATACTCTTGGCTTCCCAGGCTTGATCTAGTCCCTTCCTGAGGAAGGTGTTTCTCAGGGCAGTCTCTACCATGGATCTGCTCTTCCTCAGCATGCCCTGTGACTGGCTAAGTCAGCCTCATTCAGGGAGAAATCTCAGCAAAACCATTTGTCCTGTATCTAAACCATGTCACCCAGACTCATCTTTATTAATAACAAAGCTAGTACATTGGTCTCATCTGGATTATTCATCTGCCTGTCTCTGTTTCCGATGTTAAGTTGAAGTTGGGTGGGAAGAGGAATATTCTTTATTGAAACCTCCTCCGACCACTCTTCCTTGGCACTCAAACCCTAGCAGACATAGACTTCTAAACCATAATGCATGGCCACAATTAACCTCTAAACTGCTCAAAGTGTGTGCAAGGAAACCCTCACCTGGGCAATGATCAAGCCAGAAAAAAAAAAAAAAAGAACATCTATCTTTGAACACTGAAACTTCCTGGGCTCCAAGTTAAACTTATAAAACCTGGTTTGTATAATCAAATATGTCAGCCTACTCCAAGTGATTTATTAATCATAAACTAGTTAAAACTAGGGAGACATTTAGAAAAAAAAATTTTTAATGTTTTTATCATTCCATGTTTTCCTTCATTCCTCTCTCTATTTTCCTCCTTTACAATGTATCACCCTTACTCGAAAAGTGTGACTTCAGGGGGTTAATATATGATTGTGAAGGCAAAGTAGCATTTAGAATTGAGAAAGAAGATATCTGCTTTCTGCAGGAAATTGCTAAAACAAAAAGAAAACAAACAAAAATAAGTTCTTAACAAATCGGTAAATACGGTATCACATTTCTAATGTTGAAAACTTCTTATTAGAATTCACCAACGTATTTCAAAACAAACCAAAAAACAAAAAGAAAAAGAAAAATTTTATATTTATATTATATTGGATGCTTTTAAAATTCTTAGTTTCACACCAAATGGGCTATAGAAAACTTGCAAATAACTTGTATAAATAGTGTAAAGAAGAGTTAAAGAGTTCCCTTATCTTCATGGGAAGATAAGATCTGAAGAAAGAAAAGTCGGATCGGCAATAAAATAAATGCATTGAAACATCTAAAGAGCTTTTGCTGCAGGAATAATGTACATATTCTTTGTCTCTTTGGTCATCATTATTTAATTTTCTCCTAGAAAAGCAATGGCTGCTTTATACTGAGAATCAATAACTATAAGAGTGAATTCTCAACAGTGGCTGGAGAGTTTGAGAACAGATGGTTGGTGTCAGAGGGACATCGCCTTCTGATGGCTTGGTGTAGGCTTGCCGAATGAAGGCATGGATGAAGCAGATTGCTTGCCTCCCTTTCTGTCCTCTAATTCTGTTAATAATGTTACCAGCTGCTAAAGGGGTACCCAGTGGGTTGGAAAAAGAGGGTAAGAAGGGAGCCTAACTGCCCCCCACAAATTTTGTTTTCTTATAATAACAATTCTCATTGCTATGACTATGTTCTTTATTCCTGAGGATTTTCAGGAATCCTATCTGCAATCCATATGAGCTCCAATTTTATATTCCGTAGTGAACTGTGCCCTCTTTCTAAGACAGGAGTGTGATCCCACATTCCTGTTGTAGATACAGTGTGTATGAAAGTGTTAGTGACAAATGGGCCATACACACTGGTACAAATCGGAGTTGCATGCCTCACGTTAAGTATGACAAGCTGTGTCCCCAGACCTCATTGCAATAAAAGTGGAAAAACCCAAGTTCATATGGTTAGGAAAGATATAATTTGTTCCTGTACAAGTTATTTTTTTAAGAGCCACAATGTCTACTAAAATTAGTGATGACCATAGCCTTCTGTGCAGGAATTCCTCTTCTAGGAATTTATCCTGGAGAAGAATCCATATGTTTATACAACAGGGTTTATTATCTGTCATTTTGATGAATTGATAGCAACCTTAACAAAATGAAATGGTAACTTTTCTGTGGTATAGTCATCCTATAAAATATTACACAATAGTGGCTGGGCATGGTGGCTCATGCCTATAATCCCAGCACTTTGGGAGGCCAAGGTGGATGGATCACCTGAGGTCAGGAGTTCGAGACCACCCTGAATAATATGGTGAAACCCCATCTCAACTAAAAATACAAAAATTAGCTGGGCGTAGTGGCATACACCTGTAGTCCCAGCTACTCTAGAAGTTGAGACAGGAGAATTGCTTGAACCTGGGAGGCAGAGGTTGCAGTGAGCCGAGATCATGCCTGTGCACTCCAGCCTGGGTGACAGAGCAAGATTCCCTTTCAAAATAGTGATATACACACACACATATATATAATCACAATCATGATAAAGGTGAAGATAAAGCTATATATTTAGACAGAAAAGATATCTTAGATATATGGGTAAATGTAAAAGCAAGTTTCACAAAGACACGAAGAGCATGCTCCACTTGTATAAAAAACAGAAAATAAAACCAAACTATATAGCAAGATTCAGACTTAAGAATGTTTGAAAACACCCAGTGTGCCCGTCACTGTAGCAATTAGTTTATATATACTATCTCATTGGAAACTCACAATTGCTTCATAGAAAGTGAACTATTATTATCCACATCTGACATGAAGAAAGTGAGGCACAGAGGTTAAGTAATATACCTCCAAGGGGAATTACGTAAGTTCGTGAATATACATAGAAAAAGTCCAAGACAGGCTCTATTAGTCCATTCTCACATTCCTATAAAGAACTGCTATAAAGAATTAAAATGAGTTTAATTGGATCATGGTTTTGCAGACTCTCCAAGAAGCATGGCTGGGGTCTCAGGAAACTTAAAATCATGGCAGAAAGTGAAGGGGAAGTAAGTATCTCATATGGCCAGAGACATTTTTATTTCAAAAAAAAAAAAAAAAGACAAAGGTGCAACACACTTCTGAACAACCAGATCTCATGCAAACTTACTATTATGAGAGCATCAGGAAGGACCTCTGCCCCCGTGATACAATCACTTCCTAGGAAACTCCTCTTCCAACATTGGGGATTGCAATTTAACATGAGATTTGAGTGAAAACATAAATCCAAACCATATCATGGGTATACAGACAACTGATAAGAGGATTACCTTCTGGAGAGAGAATGAGATTGGATAGGATTCGGTGGTGGCTGTATTCTATATATGTATATGAATTGGTGGCTTAAACAACAAATATTTCTCCCAGTTCTGGAGGCTGGGAGGTCCCAGATCAAGGTGCAGATTTGGTGTCTGGTGAGGGCTCTATTCCTGTCTGGTAGCTGTCTTCTTGCTATGTGCTTATTGGTCTTTCCTTGGTGTATGCATATGGGGAGAGACAGGGCTCTTATTTCTTCCTTTTCTAACAAGAACACTAATCTTAACATGGGGACTCCATCCTCAAGAGCTCATCTAAACCTATTACCTCCAAAATGCCCTGCCTGCAAATATCATCAATCACATTAGGGATTAAGTCTTCAACATAAATTTGAGGGAGATAAACATTTTAGTCTACACCTCACACACATACAATTTATTTTAAAGTAAGAAGAAATAAAAATAGAAAATAAATAAAAAGAAAAATGACTATTGGCTGAGCAGGTAGCTCATGCCTGTAATCCCAGCACTTTGGGAGGCTGAATTGAGCTGGTTGCTTGAGCCCAGAAGTTGAAGACAAGTATAGGCAACCTAGCAAGATCTGACCTGTAAAAAGTAACACACACACACACACACACACACACACACACACACACACAACACAAAACAACGAAACAAACAAACAAAAAAACTACCTGGACATGGTGGCACACTTCTGTGGTCCCAGCTACTCAGAAGGCTGAGGTAGAATGATTGCTTGAGCCCAGAAGATGAAGGTTGCAGTGAGCCATGATCACACAATTGCACTCCAGCCTGGATGACAGAGCAAAACCCCATGTCAAAAAATAAATTTTAAAAATGCGATTATTGTTCCTTCTTTTAATTTTCCATTGACCTGAAAGTTGCCCTTTGATGCATATCTTTAATGCTCCTGAAGCTCTGTTAGATCTTTTGGCCATATCTTTGTAACTCTTGCGCCTTCTGGTCACACCAGCTTCAGTGATGGTGAGAAGTTCAGGATCCACTAACAGTCATGGAGATAATACAGATACCACTCTGCTCCCCCAGACTCTGACCATTAGATTTTAGGAATTCAAAGACTAGGGAATAAACTCATGGATCTGGTATTTTCGGGCCCCACTTTGCAGTCGCTGACACTCCCTCAAGTCTACATCATTTCACTGACAGAGTCCTTGGTAGTCCACAAAAATTGTCCTTTACAGCTGTCTTATTTCCCTGCCTGAACTAAGCCATATTATCCTGCATGCCATGACCTCGTTCAACACTCACCTAGTGACTCTCATTGGTTCCAAGTCTATAGATCAACAGTGAAAGAATTCTCTTTGCTACCAGTGTTGATCTTTTAAATTTTCCTGGTGTATGCATGCAGGCTTTTCTTCTTTGCAATAGCCCTGCCCTGGAGCACATTGTGTCAAATTCTCTCCAGAAGAACCACAGGACATTTTAAAGAAACTAACTGAAGTCTTTTCTTTATGCTCACCTCTAACCAGGATCCAAGTACAGTTTCCCAAAAATGGACCTAGGGATTATTCTGCCCTGAGGTGTGTTCCCTGTCTACTTGGGCACTCTATTCTGCTGAAGTTAAAGGAAGCCTTTGACAACTTTCTTTAGGAGTGTAAATTTGACTGTTCAAGAACCCCACCTTAATTCCTTTTCATTAATTCTATAAGAAGTCCTATCAAAGCCACATACAGATTTAATCACAATAAATGACTTTGGATCTCAAGTTTCCAGAGTTGGATGTGCCGATTAGATTTCCCACTCTTCTTGGTTTCCTGATGCCTACACAACAGTTTCCTAAGCATCAAGTTAAGAAATCAGAAAATGGTCTGGAATGTGTGTGTTCCTTAATCTCTTGGAAGATTTTTAAAAATTAGGTGTATTTTTTAATTGTACACTTAAGAGAGATAAAATTTAGAAAAATACATTTATCAATATAAACTAAAAATAAAAACCTAAGCCCCTCAACTGACTGAATGCATTTCCTCTTAGCCAAAGGGACCACAGAGAAACCTGAAAAACTGAATTCTATGCTGTGATGGGACGGGAAAGCAGAACGAACACAGCTTGTTAGACCCCCTCCTTTTTGGAGTTTAGGCACAACTGACCAGCATTAATGTTAAAATGGAGATCATAAGACTGACAGAATGGACTCTTTGTGGCAATCAGGTACCAAATTCCAACCTGACTGACATCACAGATAGCAGACTCTGAAGGAAATACAAATATTTTATCTCAAATATATTTATTTGACATGTTTTGAAATGGTCCTGCAAAGCCAATTTTCATGAAGGAAATTTGTATCTGTAGAGAATCTCTATTAATGCAACCAGGACTTTCCTGGATTTAGGAGAGATTAACCAAAAGTCTAATACCTTTTAATGTTCAAATAGAAATATTTGCCATTATTTATTCTCTCTAAAGTCACTACCTAGAGGTTTCATTTACATAACTAGAATCTTGGCCTTCACAACCCCCTTATCTTAACTCAAACCCTCCTTTCTATTGGCTTCAGCCATTAGACAAAGCTTAATCTTTCAATCAAGTGCCAACCATAAAACGTTTGAAGCCACCTAAGACCTGTGTGTTAGTCTGTTCTCACATTGCTACAAAGGGCTACCTGAGATTGGATAATTTACTAAGAAAAGAGGTTTAATTGACTTACAGTTCTGCAAACTGAGTAGGAAGCATGGCTGGGGCGGCGGGGGGAGGCTCAGGAAACTTGCGGTCATGGTGGAAGGTGAAGGGGAAGCAAGCAGATCCTAGCATGATGGAACAGGAGAGAGAGAGAGAGGGAGGGAGGGGGGAGAGGGGGGGGGAGAGAGAGAGAGAGAGAGAAAGCTACACACTTTTAAACAACCAGATCTCATGAGAACTCCATCACGAGGATAGCAAGGGGAAAGTCTGCCCCCATGATTCAGTCACCTCCCACTGGGCCCCTTCTTCAACATATAAGGATTACAATTCAACATGAGATATGGGTGGGAACACAGAGCCAAACCATATCAACCTGGAAGCCCCAACTTCAGGATATCCTGCCTGTTTAGGCTGAACAAATGTACAGCTTCCGTGTATTGATTTATGATTTTACCCACAATTCCTGTCTCCTTAAAATGTATAAAACCAAACTGTAACCTGACCATCTTGGGAACACTTAGGATCTCTTGAGACTGTTTCCAAGGCCATGGTCACTAATATTGGCTCAGAATAAACCTCTTTAACTACTTTACAGAGTTCGTTTTTTTTCTGTCAACATATAAATATACCACAAAGATAAAAACAATATTTTTGCCCTCTCCTATCAGTTCAAAGCTACTACCAGTTACGTATGTGATACACATGTGTTAACACATTAATGCAATACACACATAGGCAAATACAAAATGCTTAAATTAATTTGCAATTAGATGGAAAATAGGTCTATCCACAGAGTAGTAATCAATTGCATTCTATTGGACATAATAAATATGCATTTCTAGAAACAAAGATAATTTGCATTATTACTTATTGTCCACAAATATAAAGAATTTTAAAATAGCCCAAAGACCAAAAAATGGAAATAAAAAAGTAAAAATAATCTGGATGGGTCCATTAGACAGGACTCCAGTAGTTTTTTGGTTCATTTTAAAGTCTTTCACAATTTTTCTCTACATTTATTTCTTTGTATATTTTAGTGTTTTAGCTCTCTTGCCTAAAAATTCCCTAACAATAATGAGCATCTTATATCTTAGGAGCAGCTGGACAGTTGAGGAGAGAAAAATAGTTATCATGTCTGATTTTTTTTTATTTTTATTTATTTATTTTTTTTTAGAGAGAGAAAGAAGTAGAATAAAAGAGAAAAAAGAAAGAAAGAGAAAGAGGGAGAGAGAACGAAAATCTTGCTCTATTGCTCAGGATTTCATTTAAATCTGTAAAATGCCTATGCAATTACTAAAAAGTGA